>JAUPFR010000212.1:0-64510 GCA_036925125.1 Oreortyx pictus | reverse complement strand
AAACTTTGTTAGCTTTCCTTGAACAATGTAACTAGTAACTGTAGGCTAGCTTAAATAGTCATGAAAAAGGAAAAGAGCACATTAGCAATGCAAGAACACTAGATGATTAAGAACCCCATACTGCTTACATGGCATTTCAACACCGAGCATCTCAGCTTTTCATTTTAAAGATCGAGTTGTCAAGACCCCCTCCTGCTGTCCAACAGGAAGGAAAGGAGGCCACAGCATAAGCTGTCTCAGAAGATGGTGGCAGCATGGCCAGCTGAGATCCATCCTATGCACTACGTAGATATTAAAAGAATTGTACTGGCCCATAATCCTGCACTAAACGTAATCTAGGCTTTTACTATTTACTTTGCATACCTTAATGCAGGATCCTGCTACCTCAGCTCCATTTAAGGTTTCCACAGCAAGCTGGGCAGCTTCCAGCACATCGTATTGGATACAGACGTATGGCTTCAAACAAAAGGACAGGACACTTCAGGTTTATGAACAGCAGATATTAGCCCTCTCCTTTTACAACTCAGGTCTCGGAGTTCTTTTTTGTTTTAAAAGGCATATAAGGAGTTTGAGTGGGTGATGCAGGTAACGCTTTACATACCATAACTATTAAAAAGCCCCTTCAATTAGCTCAACTATTAAAAGCAACCTTCTTCTGCCATTACAGGCCTTGGCGTATCAGCTCTCTTGCGAGGGACAAAAAAAAAAAAAAAAAAAAAAAATCAACTCAGCATCATGAATACTAGGTTAAAGCTTTGCAGCTTGGATGTTATATCGTATCAGCTGCGTTCATTCTTGTCACTCTGTGGAGCAACTTTCATGTGTGCTGAGAACTGCCCCCCTCACACTCCACCCCCAAAAAACCACCAGAATAGCTGGTAATTAAATGTTTCTAACCAATATCTTTTCAAGAGATGACTCTTGCCTTCACCACCTGCCAGCACGCCGAATGCTGTCAGTGCTCCTCACCTGGTTCGTTTCAGTCACCACTGTGAGGGACTGGATTGGCCCACACCTTCCAAATTCTTTTTTCACAGACTTCAGACAAACGTTTTCCTCAAAAGGACCTGCGTAAATTGTCAGCATGTCAGTCAGCTTGTTTCTCACCTGTAAGAATATAGATTAGAGAAGGAACTTCACAAAGCAAGGAAACTAACTACCAGGTGCCACCAGATACATAATGTCTCCTCCCAAGATCAGCACTGAAGACTATTCTCACACAAATAAATGAGTACCTTCTCGCAAAATCCAGATGCAACGTACTCTGGATCCAAACTGAACTGAATTATACTGAATGTGGAGAGGGGAATGTGTTCCAAGGCTCTCTGAAGAATCTGGAAGGAAAAAAAAGAGGCAACTCTACCACAACAAACCAGAAACAGAGTTCCTGAACTTAATTCCCAACTTTGCTTCTCATTGCTGTCTAAGGAAGACCTCAGGCAGAAATTACTTTTCAGTGAGTCCTGAGAGAGTGACAGAGTATCAAAGCCTATTTTTGAAATGCCAAAATGGATGCAGCTAACCTGGTATCAACACCATTGCTGAAAGCACTTATCAGTCAGCTTTTTAAAACATGACCCACCTACTGCCCCAGGACAAGAAGAACTTTTGGCAGGGGGCTGAACTTGATGATCTCCAGGGGTCCCTTCCAACCCCTACAATTCTGCAACTCTGCGTGACACGTGTTCAGACCAACCCACTCTGAGTCCATTCACCTGTTTGATGGAAGTGCTGAGGTCACTCTGACAAAGGCCAGAAGAGTCCAGCTTCTGTCTGCCCAAAAGGAGTGGCTTCTGGCCCATCCCCTGCAAGCAGGCCAGGAAACTAGCAGAGAGAGAAGAAAAAAAACTCTGCAAATTACATTAGTTATCAATGTCATGAGTTACAAGCCTTCAAGAAGTGCCCATGATTGAAAAAATGATACAGTTCATTCAAGATATTTTAATGAAATATTTTTGTCCTCAGAAGAAGCCCAGAAAACACTTGTGAAATTTAAGATGTAACTTCCGAAAATGTTTTAGTGCTACCCTGCAATTCACTGTCTCTCTCTGAAGATACTGGAAGCCTCTCGAAAACAGCTTCAATCAAAGGAATAACATGCATCTCTGAGAATCTTGTTACCATGGTTTGGATGAGTACGGAGGACCATTCAGCTGCTTTTGGACTCCACATCGCAGTGGCTGCACCACAGATTTGTTTGGTGAGACTTCAGTCTGCCTTTCAGCTGCCAGCAGCATTTCCAAGTTGAGTTCTGCTACCTTGCGGAAAGAAGATGAGCAGTTGGCTTTCATCTCTGCTAATTGTAACAAACCACCAACCCTGTGCTTGCTCCATGAGTCACCTGGGCACATTCCACAGCAGTGGGGAGACGCAGGGATTCATTTTTTGCCTTATTACTTTCTGTTGTCGTTTTCAAGCAAGCAGTACTTGAGCATCATCCAGCAAGCACATCCAAAAAGTGTTCTCAGAAACCAGCAGCACAAGAGAGAGACTTCAGACTGATAAAACCAGCTCGAATCGCTGACAAAACATAGAAGGTCCCTCGCTTCTTTCACTGAGAGAAAAGGACAGGCTGTCCCACAGGCTGCGAGTGGTGGAATCCTTCTCTTCCCAGCGCCCTTGTGAGAGACCAGCAGCAATGCTCATTCACAGAGCATCTGAGTACAGAGACACTGGTGATGTTCCAAGTTACTGAGATACCAAGACACAGGCTGAAAGAAAGCTACCACAACCAAGGCTTATACCACAGCTCCATTTCCTCAGTAAAAGAATGGGCAAGAGTGTTCTTCCATTGTAAGCACAACAATTTGTACTTTCTGCTATTAAGGACATGAGACATAGCTACCTTCGCCGGTCCTTTCTCAATAAAGAACTGAGCCAATTCCAGCGCAGCTCTAGCATCTTCTGCAGGATCATGACCAAGCCTCTGTTCACACTGGATCTCCTTCCTAGGGCATCAAAATTAGATATACAGGAAGGCTGTCTACTTTTCCATACTAACCAACATCTTGTTTTTTTTTTTCTGAGGTAGGTCCTTTTCAGCAAAATAGCTTTCATCTCTCAAAAAATGATTTTAGTTCCATGCAGCAATTAAATTTGCTAAATATTTCCCAAAGTTACCGCAAGAAACACTTTTGCCAAATTGAGCAAAACACAGGGTTTGACAGAAGCAGTAAAGCATAACCATTCTTCATTTTCCCCCTTGATCAATGACTGAACTCACAATTTGCATACAGGAGGGGAGGCAACCTCCAGCTCTGAGAAGTTTGGAGCTGAACTGTGAGCACTGCACTGCTAGGACATGCTACGGTAGCTGGCATAGGAAGGGATACAATTAAGTCAGTACATCGTACTTTCCTAAATTTGCATTTCCTTCTTGATAGATGCAACAAATCTCATTTGTGTGAGCCAGAGTGCATCTGCTGCTCTACAGTTTCATACACTGCACAACAGCTGGTTTTGTGGTACACCTACAGACAAGAACTCAGATCTGGTTGTGCCAAGCATCCTTGCTCAAAGCCAGGCCAATCTGCTGTGCTACTTAACGCTTCAAGGAAATAGCAAATTCTTTGATACCATGTTTATTTGCTCGTTCCTTTGAGTTTTAGTGGAAAAAAAATATTCTGTTGCTACTGGTGGAAAAGCAGGACCCCATGAACCACAACAGTTCTAATACATCCCATGACAAAGCAGTCACAATCTCACCTGAGAACAGCTTTGGCTAGAAATTTTAGCTTAAATCTTCGGCCTTCATTTCTGGCAAAAAGTCATGAAGTATCAATAACACTGGGATGGATCATCTGGAAGAGAGAAAATATCACCAGTTTAAGAACAGCAGTCGTACAGAACTGGGCAACAACTCCATTGTTATCCGTGCCTTTTCATTTCAGTTGCCAGCTTCTTGTTGACATATAACAGGCCCATAACAACAAAACACATGGTAATAATGAAACAGGCATCAATCTCTTTTCTAACACTCTGTTGGGAAGATCAAAATCAAATTAGAAAGATTAATTATGACTCAGGGATTTTAGGCTGGTTAAATTAAATATACGAAGGGCTTTGGCTCTTCCCATGACAGAGTTATATCCCTGTCTAATCAGATTTCCCCCTTCCTTTTGAGTTCAGAAGAGCAGCTAGCACGTTTTTCTATGTGTAAGAGGAATCTCTCTCTTTCAAGTCCTTGCAAACATAAAGTTACATATAACGAAAAGCAATTAACAAGTGTCTACTAATTAAAAATAACTGTTTGGGCCTTTTACATCTGAAATGAGTATCATCCAGCTAGGAAAAACACTCACTTGCAAAGCCCGAAGGTCAGCATTTAGAGAATGACCCACCAATACTGCATCACGGGGAAGTATCTTTTTCAGTCTGGTTTGTATGTCTGCCAATCTTGTTTTCACTGGAAGAAGCATTTTCCTTGTGATTCCTGAGTATCTTCAAAACAGAAATTAGACGAGGTAGAAGCAATGCATTAGCAACAGCATTTACTGGAGAAAATCACTAGCAGGGCACGCAAAATATGAATCCAGCATAACTTATGACAGAATGTTATTTACTGCTTTCTCTGTGGACATATTCCAACACAAGAGGATGCACTGCAGAGATACCAAGCTGCTGTGCTGTCACATGTTTCAAATGGCAGTTCTCTCAAGCATGACTTAAGTGATGCAGTACTCAGCATCAGACAGCACACATAACAAAATCCTGCATGGCTGTTGTGGAAGGAGGTGCTTCCAATAACGTGAGGGAACTGGCAGCTCACCCCTTCCATAAATCCAGACTAAGACTTAGAGAAGACATGGTTTGAGTCTGGTCTGCTTCTGCTGTAATGAGCCCAGTCTCGAAGCCTTAAGCAAGCTGATCACCTATGCGATTCTTTACCTACAGATATGCAAACTTAGCTACAAAGCAGAGAGTTGATTTACAAACCTGTATCTTACCCTGCGTCCTTTTTAAACCCAGACCTGAAGAGTAGCCTGTACTGTGATCATTTACCTATTAAAGAACGTTTCCTACAGCACTACAGAATGGCAATGCCTAGCTGGACAAGCAGACACTGTGTAGCTGCATATACACAATGCTGGTAATTCTAACCACATAGCACAAACTGTACTCTTAATACTGAGTAAAATGCAAGAGACAACAGTGAGAGCATGCACACTGAAGTATTCTGAAAGCTCCTGTGTAGAAGGCTTAATCTGAAAGGGCTGCAGGTCTTAAAGATAAGAAACTTTAATGAAAGTCACCTGGTGCAGTAGTTCACTATCACACTTTCCGGTTTGACTAGTTCATTCAGAAGGCACTGTCCCTCTGCATCCACTAAAGAGACACGAGTGACTTCATTCCCTCTTGCAGTCAGGCACTGTTAGGACAAAGCAGATGGAGGTGCTGGCTCTGCTCAGTGCTGCCTTTCAGAATACTTAGCTTTGGCTACAGCCAATGTCACTACCACAAGTCACTTTACTCTACCTAGTAGAGTAGATCTATCTTATCTATATTAGATTATTATATATATAATATATATAATATATAATATATATATATAGATTATCTTATCTATATTAGATCTACCACCTGCAGCTTTCACACCATCCCATGCTTCATTTCAAGTGGTAAATGCCTGTCCTAAACATATCAAACACACAGCCAAGCGTAATGTAAAGAAAACCTCTACAGGGAAGTGCTGAATTCACAGAATCAGTTTGTACTCTGCAGTGCAGAACTGCCACTGACTGTTCTTCACCGAAGAAGATAATGCAACTTAAAAGCAGACCCCAGAACACACCTCATTCACTCAGTTTGGATGCTGCCACAGAACTGTGATGGCTACAGAAAAGCTGTGGCACAGAGCTTTTCGCACTCCCAAACCTTGGGGAGAGCTGAGGGAAGGAACTGTAAACAAAAACCTCAGGACTAGAGCACTGGCAATAAACCTAGCAGATCCAGACACTGTTGTGAGAGTCAGCACAGAACTGAGCTCCCTTGCTGCACTGCTCAGGACAAAGAGAATTTTGCTGCTGTTTCCAGAATCACCGAGTCCCTCACATGGCTGCACTGGCACCAGTACCATCAAAGAATGGACTGGAATCACGTATGCCAAAAGTGGTTTAATAAGCACACAGGGTGCCTGGTTCATTTTGGAAGAACCAACAGGAGCTTGGCTGCTTGACGATGCTTTGTAGGGTCACGCACTTATTGTTACCATTTCACAATCCAGACCGAAGAGGGGGCTGCTGTCTGTCCTCTGAAGATCACACTCTGTGTACATATAACCCCTTACATCCAGGGGAATCTAAAATGAAAAGATACACGTGAATAAGGCACAGACCTCTTCTTCTAATAGTTACCATACAACCTATTTAACCAAATATCTCATTCATTTTCAAAATTAAAAAAAACAAAAACATACAAACCAAAACTTCAGAAAACCAACCTCTCATGGGATAATCATTCTTTTTCAGCTCTTCTGAGCTTAGAGTATAGCTCGTGAGGCCTTGCTTTTCTTTCCCATATTTCTGGATGATCGGATCACATTGCAAGCCTGAGCTTTTAGGAACACAATCAACACCAGTGGAAATCAGATCTGTAATGTACAGGATCATGTGTCAGGATCAGATAGCACTCCTTACTTGCAGTTGGTTTTCTGCACAAGTAGGAACACTTGAAGGCTATGCCATTTAAAAGAAAACGCATGGAGCAACAAACTGTACGTACACTGGGATATTTAATGCACGCTGGCATACAAGTTCATCAGGACACTTGAATCCACTCCCAGTGCAGCTACTGACACTGCTAGCAGCCTGTGAGCCAGTCCCACCACAGATCTATCTGACATTCCTCTCAGTAGAAGAGAGCACACCTTCCTCTGACAGTGCAGTCATTTATCTCATGTAAGCCGTAAAGTAGAAAGAGAGCTGCTTTTATCTATAAATTTCATTCTCCAAAGTATTGTTCACAGAAAACGTGCTGTAAGTGCAGTTCACAAAGAAGCAAACACTCAACTGTCATCATAATCCACAGCTGTATGAAGTTTAGCTATTTTGTAGGTGGCCCTCTGCAGACGGCACTTAAGGAAAACTGTACCTGACATCTCAGCTCCGTGACAGTGCAGTAGGCTTACAGTCAAGGTGCTAGAGGACTCCGTTATTACAGTGAAAGTAACGGCCGCTCATTCTCCAATTTAGGACTTGAATTCAAGACTCCTTGCATTACATTCCTAACAATTTCAGTGGAGTTCTCATGGTAGTCTTGCAGATTTTGTACAAGCCTGCTGGATTACAGTTACCTCTATAGAGTGTAAAAATAGGATATCAGTTGTCAAAACACCTGTTCTTTATCTTCAATTGCAGCTCAGTATAACAAAAAACTATAGACACATCTTACAGTAAAATGATCACAAAAGGGGTAATGAAGCATCAGAATTCTGTATTAAACTCATTAAAAAATTATCTTGGCTTTTCGCATTTACTTGTGATAACAAACCCAAGAGGGTTCCTTTTGTACATTTTTCCTTTTGTAAACAAGTTGACCATAGCAGCATGCTATGCATGCACAGGGTGCAAAGCCATTAAATTACTCCTGAAAGTGAATCACCGTGACCAAAACAGGTAACACAAAGCTAAGCAAGGTACCTTGTGCAGTGCCTTGAGGTTTCAGGCTTGCTCCTTCACCACACAGACTGGCTAGGAAGTCAGCTGAAGGGGGTGGTAATGTGAATCTCTGAAAAAAAAGAGATCTCAGAAAGCTGGAAACATAGTAGAAATGTCAAGCATATAAGATGCCTCTTTATCCCAAGGCCTCACCAGTTTAGGGAAGGATGGGTAGAAAGGAAGTACATTTGGCATTTTTTGAGGAAAATGAAACAAAGACAGTTCAGTTCTAATGACACACAATATAGAATTGTTTGTTACAAGAAGGTTTTGCCTTCAGTGATGTAATTAAGACCACAAATTGTAGTCCTACACTGATAGAACCTGATGCAGTTCCGGACTTTTCAGTTACGCCACGATTTCGTATTTGCTGCAGTTTGGGAAACTACACTACAAGTGTGAATCAAAGCACTCCTTCCTTTTTCTTCCTTCCTTTCTTTTCTTCCTCTCCTTCCCTCCCAAGACTTTGCTTGCAGCTCAGAAAACTAAAATGACTCTTTCAATAATCTTTAAATAAAAGGAAGAAACTTGACATAGAGTACACACACTGAGATTTTTCAATCAGTGGCAACAGCATAACTCTATAGAGATTCTCCTCACTCACACCCAAGAGTAAACTTCAAAAGAGCGGAGGTATTTTTAATCTCCCAGGCACCCTTGTAGGAGTCAGAAGCGTAGAGAACTGAAACACCACTGTATACACATTTGACATGGAAAGGCTGCAGAGATCTAAGCGTTGAAAACGTTTCGCACGTTGAAACCCTGGCCTCTGCTCTGAGCTGTCAGAGCCTACAGAGATGCTCCCACCCACTTGGTGAGGAAGCAAAGATGGACACTTCCTGCACGAGATACCACAGCCTCTCTGCAGCAAGCAGTCACTGGGACGTCGCTTCAGCACTGCGAGAATTTTAGCAGACAGCAACAGTTCAGGGACTTACATGCTGGAACACTTTCCGGAGGTGTTTGAACTGTAAATAGAATTTGTAGAAATGGAGCTGGCTCATTTCATGCAGAACAATAACCACAACGCCAGCCAGACGGCTTTGGTGATAAATATGGCACCAGCTGCAATAAAACAGATAAATAACTAAATACATCTCAGAGCAACACAATCACCATACGCTTAGAAACAAACTCAGAGCTAGCCCAGCTTTTAAGTCTGTTGATGGCAAAGCACCAAGTGACTTCAACAAGAAGAGGCCTCTATCACTTATTCTCAGCCAGACACCCATCTCTGGACACAACACGAGAGACAGAGAAAGAATGAGTTGCAACCGAACTCCAGCACAGTACCATTTCATGTCTTATCATACCTCATTTACATGCATCAGAAGAGGAACCCAAACCTGTAACTCCTGCTGTAATGATGCAATCTAGTCCATCAAACTAAGACTACTTCAGCAAAATGAACATTTCACAAAACCATTTTCCGTTCAGTATTAAAAACTTGAAGTGTTCCTTGCATTTAGCTTTATTGCAAGACACACTACATGCTGCCATACGGGAGCCATCCGAGGCCACACACACCCCTCAACCTTACAGTAGGAAGCAGAAGAGTTACTGAGAAGATGAAAAAGGGCAAAGTGACTAAAACGGCCTTCCCAAAACACTCCAAAGAAATCACTTCGTACACCTGACACAAAAAGTATAGCACTAACATTTTAACACTGAATTTCCTCTCTCAGCGCGTGAGCCCGCTGTTCCACAAATTGTTTTGTGTTTCATGCAGTCACAGAAACAAGTACGAAATTGACAACCCTGGTGGTGGTCAGCCCTTAAGTGGTGTCTGGGAGAGGTGGAGCCAGACTCCACCCCTTCCAATCACACAGGCACATTACCTTCACCTGTGCCCCTGCGGCTGACTCAGTGCTCGACTCAGGTGATCAATCAGTGGTTCAGGCCGTGATTCAACAGTTCCCATACAAGCCCACACTTCAACATCTGTTACCATCAGCATCGCAGTAACCTGGGTACTTGGGTACCTGCAAACACCACCACGTGCAGACATGTGCACACCTCGCACAGGGCTCTAGCCAGAACCCATCTGCTTCATGTAACTGCAGCAACTGTTGAAGCACACAGGTCTCCTGACCCTGCTGCAGAAACTGTTTCACAGCATCCAAAGGAGCCGTGGGCAGAGCACATCAGAGATGAGGCAGAACCACAGAATTCAGCACAGCAGTTCTTTAAGCCATGATCACAAATTCACAAGCTCTCCCAAGCTGATCAGCAAGAACATGTGCTATTTTGGAGACCGACACTGACTATTTGGCTGTGGAACTCATCTGACCTGTAAAAATCTTCCAATATAATCTTTTATTACATAACAAAAGGACATCACCAAGGGCAGATCATACCTGACCCAGCTGGTGGCCTTCTGTGATGCAAAGACAGCACCGGTGGACAAAGGAAGAACAACTGATGTCCACCTGCACGTGTGCCAGGCCTCCAACGTGGTCCTGCACCACATCCCCATCTCTGAGTGGGAGAGAGATGGGTGTGAAGGGTGCTTGGTGCTTGGTGGGTAAGGAGCTGCTTGGATGTGGCTGTGCTCAGTGGCTCTGTGTGCAGGTGGAGGCCGACGAGCGGTGTCCCCCAGGGGCCCGTCTGGGACCGGTGCTCTTCCACATCTTCACCAGTGACACACATAATGGGATCGAGTGCACCCTCAGCACTTTGCTGATGGCACCACAGAAGGGAGGGACGGCATCCAGAGGGAGCTGGACAGGCTCCAGAGGTGGGCACACGAGAACCTAATGAGGTCCAGCAAGGCCCAGTGCGGGACGCTGTACCTGGGTTGGGGCAATCCCAGACGTGTACGGACTGGGAGAACAACTCACAGAGAGCAGCCCGGGATCATCCCCCTCTGCTCTGCCCTCGGGAGCCCCCACCTGCAGCACTGCATCCAGGCCTGGGGCCCCAGCACGGGAAGGACGGGAGTGTTGGAGCAGGGCCAGAGGAGGGCACAGGGATGCTCGGAGGTTGGAGCTCCTCTGCTGTGCAGACAGGATGAGGAGCTGGGGGTGTGCAGCCTGGAGAAGAGCAGGATCCAGGGAGACCTCATTGCAGTCTTCCAGTGCTCAAAGAGGGATTACACACAGGAGAGGGACTGACTGCAGCAGCAGCGATAGCAGCAGGGGAAAAGGCTTCAAAGGGAAAGAGGCGGCGAGGCGCTGGCACTGCCGCCCGGAGCTGGGTTGCCCTTCCCTGGAGGTGCTCACAGCCACAGCGGGGCCCGGGGCAGCCAGAACACGGCAGGGTGAGCCGGGGGGGTCCCTTCCGACGTAACACGAGTGCTGCACGATGGCGGCACACCGCGCGCAGAGCCCGCCCAGCCCGGGGCCGCTCACGCCAGGAGCCGGGCCGCGTCCCGCACGCCGCGCTCCCACTTGTGTCCCAGCTCACCTTCCCCTCCCGGCGGCCCAGCCTGCTCCTCTTGCCGCCCGCACGCAGCCCGTCCGCGTCCCCGCCCGCGGGCCGCTTACGCCCGACCGAGCGGACGGACGCGCCCGCCACGGCCGCGCCGAACAGCCGGACCGACCGCGCCTGCGTGGGGAGCGGCGCAGCCGCGGGGCGGGACCGCGGGCGGTTTGAAGCGGCGGAGATGGCTACGAAGCGGCTGGCCAGGTGCGGGCTGTGCTCTGCACGCTGCGGCTTCTGGCGGTGTCGGGTCTGCGTTCCTCCGGGGCGGGGTGGTCTCCCCCGGGCCCGGCGCTGAGGCCGCCCCGTCCCGCCGTGTCACGCAGGTCGCTGGGGATGGCGCGGAGCGGCGGGAGCGGCGGCGGCGGCGGCGGCGGCCGCGGGGCCGCGCTTCGGCTTTCTGCTCGTCCTCGACTTCGAGTCCACATGCTGGCGGGACGCGCGGCAACGCCGCCCCGAGATCAGTGAGTGCTGCGGCGGCGCGGCCCGGGGCTGCGGGGATCGGGGGCTGCGGGGATCGGGGGCTGCGGGGTGCGCATGCGCGTATGCCCGCGGGCCGTGTTTGAGCGGGCGTTGTCCCGCCCGCCGCTCTCGCTGTGCTCCGTCCCAGTTGAGTTCCCGGCCGTGCTGCTGAACGCCGCCACGGGGCTGATCGAGGCCGAGTTCCACTCCTTCGTGCAGCCGCAGGAGCAGCCCGTGCTGTCCGGGTTCTGCACGGCGCTGACCGGCGTCACGCAGGTATCGCGCGGCTGCTCGCAGCGGTTCGGTACTCCTTTAAAGGGACAAACGCATGTGGAATCGATGTCGGTCGGTACTGACGCGGGTACTTCTCTGTCTGTTGCTCAAAGAGCCAAGTTGACGGAGGAGTCCCTCTGAACATCTGCTTGTCGCAGTTCTTGAGGTGGCTTCGGAAGGTACAAAATGAGAAGAAATTTCTGTTCAGCTCAGATATCCCAAGTAACACCGTTCCAGAGGCAAAGCTGTTGCTTTTGTTACCTGGACAGGTAGGCAACGTTCCTTTTACTTACAGTGTGAGGCAGCGTGCCTCAAACAGGAGCCCTTGGTGGGGCTGTTCTCCATCTCTGGTGCAGGGCTGTCCTGCAGCGAGGGCCATAAGGCAGCAGTGCTCACCACCCCATCACAGGGTGCCTCTGCTTCGTGCGTGGCCGTGCACCTTCTTGCACAGAGGTCGTTTTTTTTTTGCCTGTTTGGTATCCTGTGGCTCACTCAGGTGAGAATAATGCCCAATTTGCAGACGTTAGGATTAAAGAAATGTTATTTCTTTGGTTGCACTTGTTTCCCCTGTGCAGACTGGGACCTGGGTGTGTGCTTGCACTATGAGTGTAAGAGAAAGCAGTTCTGGAAACCTGACATCTTCAATTCCTGGATTGATCTCAAAGCAACATACAGGGTGAGAAAAATCAGTACACTGAAAAATGTGGATCCGTGTTATCAACTCAAAAGCTGCATCCGTGCCTATGAGGCAGCACTGTGTTCCAGTGACTTGAGTTCCCCAGCTGTTTTCATTCTGCATTACTGCACAAATAACAAGCTGTGCCATAGGACAGCGGATTTTCATAGAAATCATAATGCTAGGAAAGCAATGTGCTGTTAGATGAATCATTGCTGAGCACTGGAGAATTTTGGAGCCATTCTTCCTTTTCTGACATCTTGTGCCCTGCTTGATGCTTTGTCTTCCCAGTCTTTCCTGCATTGCTGTTACTGCCTTACATTGCTAGCTAGAAAATAGTGGTCCTTGCCTGCTCAGCAGTTACACCAGGACAAAGTTGGGAACTGTATTCTGACCAGTACAAGTACTGACCAGAACAGTACTAATAACACTGAAAATGAATGTATACTGAGAAAATGAAAGAGATGTTTTTACGATGGTGGGTTTTTGTTTGGTTGGTTTTTCGTAGTCTTCACACAAACAGGAGTTCTACCTTGGGGGCTGACAGCACATTTTGTCCTATGCAGCCAAGGAAACGTTCTAAGGGACAATCCAGGAGCTTGCCTGTCCCCAATGCTGGCGCTCATGCAGCAAATTGAGGTCTCTAAAGTCAAACAGTGTGATCAAAGGAGAATCAGGGAGTAATGCAAAGGCGTAAGTGTTTAAAAAAAATATACAGCAGTTTAAGCATCTCAAGATCTATTGTATCCTTCAAGGCTGTTCTTTCTGTTAAGGTGTAAAGTAAAGAAAGGCAGTGACAGAGCCTTTATTTGAGGTACAGGAGCTACGGAAAGAGATAGTAGAGATAAGGGGAACGAACTCCCCTCCCGGCGACCGTTTGGTTAAGGAACGCAGCCGCCTCCCGTTCGAATTCTGGCACACCAGAAAGAAGGGAGCCAGGGAGGGGGGGGCAACCCACGCATGCTCTGAGCGTATCTGTGCTCCCAGAAGCACTGCCGAGATGGGGAGAGAGGAGATGGGTGGACCTGGGCTATGCTCCAGTCACCCAGGTGCTCGTTTACTGGTTCAGGCTGTGACCAGGCAATCCCATTGCCTTCGATGTGAGACATAAAGTGCAAATGGTTCTTTCCATTCTAATCTGCTATATGTAATGTACGTACTGTTTCACACTCATTTATCACAATAATAACATGAAGATACCTGTCTCGCATAATGTCTGTGGGAGTTTTATTATTCATAGGTGATATTTTGGAAGTGTTTTTCACTTCACTGTGAAGAGGTTTTGAAGTGCTACATCTTAACCAGCTACATGTTTCTCCTTAGGCCTTCTATAATAGAAAACCTAAAGGGCTGAGTGGTGCTCTGCAGGATTTGGGGCTGGCTTTTGTAGGACGGTGTATGGGAACTGTTGAATCACGGCCTGAACCACTGATTGATCACCTGAGGCGAGCACTGGGTCAGCCGCAGGGGCACAAGTGAGTATGATTGGGAGGGGTGGAGTTTGACTCCACCTCTCCCAAGACCCCATTTAAGGGCTGACCACCACCAGGGAAGGATCTCTGGTTGGAGATCCCTCCCTAGTGGAGTTTTCGGTGAGCCTCAACCATCTTCAAAGGTGAGCCGCTCTTTTCTTATTCATTTTCTTATTAACTATCTGTATGCCATCTACCTAAGCCTATCAAAAATATATCAGCTTTGGCACTATTTCTTCTGGGTGCTATTTCTGGGGGTTATTTGCCCTACAATTGGTGAGCCAGGCAGGCTTAAAAAAATATATATATACATATACAATAATTAACTATGTCCTTCATTTGGAACATTTTCAAATGGGGCAGGGGGGAGAACGTTACTCCCCTGGACCAAACAATTCCTGGTCAAATTCCAGGATTTACGGGGTCATCCTATTATGGTCTTGCCACCGTTATTGAAAAATGGGGACCCCTGCGGGTTACAGGGACTGTTTCTCCTTCTCCAGCCCGGCTGACAGATTATTTTCAAGGTCTAGATAAGGACATACTAGTTACAAAAGAACGTCGGCTAGCTGCTTCTGCTGTGGCTTGGCCTCTAATAATGGCCTTACATAAACTGGAAATAACAAATACAAACATAGAATCAGAAAATCAATTATTAAGAGATCGTATTGAAAAGTTGGAACAACAGTTGGGCACATTAGTAGCCAAAAAACCTGGACTAGATGTGCCAACAAAACAAATTCGTACCATATCAGTGGAGGACACCCAGGTCCCTGAAGTAGTGGACCTGGATGTCTCAGAAAAAAAGATTTCTAAATCAGATCTCGAAGCTCCATCTCTGGAGGATCCGTTTGAGATCCGACCAATCATAACTCAAAAAACAAAAAAAATGCAAGATAGACCAGCGGGAGTGCCTCCTGACCAATGGCCCCCCGCTGAAACATGCTCGCATGTGACAGCGCGCCCGTATACAGCAGACGAGTTGATGGACCTAGTACAACGATTCCATCAAAAACCAAGAGAAAGCATACCATCATGGCTCCTGAGGTTATGGGATGCAGGAGCTGAAAGCGTGTTAGTTAGTGGGACAGAGATGTCAAAACTGGCATCTATAACTATACACCCAGCCCTGAGGCAAAGATTATATGCTGCCATCCACTATAATAATGAGAATCATTCTATTATAGATTGGTTGATGGCAGCATGCCGCTTAACATGGCCCAACAAATCTGACATTCCACTCAATACCGGTTTATGGTCCTCTATGGAGGACCTCCAAACATACATCCGAGAACTGGGTATGAGGGAGGCTATGTATTCAGAGACCTTTGAGAGTCCTGATACGGAAAAATTTACAGCAGGTATGCGTGACCTAATACTGCAACAAGCCCCCTCTCACCTTTATGGGACTTTGGTCTCCATACTAAACCCTTTGGTGGCTTTGGAGGCTATCGTCCAACAGGCAGCCCAGTTGGTGGCAGACCTTGGGGAAACGGAGCGCATAAGAACTAGGCGCAATGTCCGTCTGGTAGAAACAGCTGAGGCCTTCCCCATTAAAACTAAGAAGCCTGTCCCACGGGTACCCCGATCGGGCCCCATACGGGTATCTCGGAAGGCCACGTTCAATGATCTTATACGGGCCGGGGTTGCCTTTGCTAAAATCGATGGGCAACCCAACCATGTATTGTTACAACTATGGAAACAACTTAGAAACGATCAAAAATTTCAGAGTACTCCCAGAAAATCGGGAGTACGAATAATACAGGCAGCACCAACAACAACCTGGAATTTGGCTGACTTTATAGTCCCAAATAGAAGGAAGAAACATCCACAGGTGTCACGGGATACAATGTCTGAACCACCTGCGGTAAAAGACCTAGATTTAGCCAGCTTCATGGAGTAACGAAGGACTTTGGTCCCCTTAGGGCCTCCAGACGTGACCGGAGGCCCTATGTAGAATTAGACATCTTTTGGTCAGAGAAGAATGTTCAAAAGGTGATGGCGCTAGTAGACACTGGTGCGGAAACATCAGTTATATATGGAGACCCAACAAAGTTTAAGGGCAATAGAGTGATGATTGGTGGGTTTGGGGGACAGACCATTCCAGTCACCCAAACATGGCTGAAATTGGGGGTTGGGCGTCTCCCACCCCGGGAGTATAAAGTGTCGATTGCCCCAATCCCAGAATACATCTTGGGCATAGACATTTTATGGGGTCTGGCTCTCCAGACGACTGTGGGAGAGTTCAGACTTCGACAAAGGTACATTAGTATCCGGGCGATACAGGCAGTATTGAGGGGCCATGCGAAACATGAGCCCATTTGTTTGCCAAAACCACGCCGGATTACTAATGTAAGACAGTATAGACTCCCGGGGGGGCAGGAAGAAATATCAAAAACTGTGCAGGAACTAGAAAAAGTAGGTATTATAAGACCTGCACATAGTCCATATAATTCCCCCATATGGCCAGTGCGGAAGTCAGATGGAACATGGAGAATGACGGTAGATTATAGGGAATTAAATAAGGTCACGCCGCCCATCCATGCGGCCGTACCCAATATTGCTTCCCTAATGGACACACTCAGTAGGGAAATTAAGACCTACCATTGTGTCCTGGATTTGGCAAATGCGTTTTTTAGTATCCCGATTGCCAAAGAATCGCAAGATCAGTTTGCGTTCACATGGGGAGGCAGGCAGTGGACCCTTCAGGTCCTGCCACAGGGGTACGTGCACTCACCAACATACTGTCATAACTTGGTGGCCCGTGACCTAGCTAATTGGAGGAAACCTAATAATAATGTCAACCTGTACCACTACATTGATGATCTCCTGTAAACATCTGACTCACTGGAAGCAGTAGGAGAGGCAGCAGATTCATTAACCTCCTACCTAAATGAAAGAGGATGGGCTATCAATCCTCAAAAGGTGCAAGGTCCAGGCCTGTCCGTAAAATTTCTGGGGGTAGTCTGGTCAGGAAAGACCAAAGTGCTACCCAGTGCCATCATAGATAAGGTTCAGGCATTTCCAGTCCCTACAACACCAAAGCAGCTGCAGGAATTTCTAGGTATATTGGGATACTGGCGTTCCTTTATACCTCATTTGGCGCAGCTGCTGAGACCTTTGTATAGACTCACAAAAAAGGGCCATTCATGGGATTGGGGGAGAACAGAACAGGATGCTTTCCAGCAAGCAAAACAGGCGGTGAAACAAGCCCAGGCATTGGGTATATTCGATCCTACCCTCCCAGCTGAATTGGATGTTCATGTTACTCAGGATGGCTTTGGCTGGGGCCTGTGGCAACGCCAGAGTTCTGTTCGGACCCCCATTGGATTTTGGTCTCAGGTCTGGCACGGAGCAGAAGAAAGATATAGTATGATTGAAAAACAACTATTGGCTGCCTATTCCGCATTACAAGCGGTAGAGCCAATAACCCAGACGGCCGAAGTCATAGTTAAGACCACTCTTCCAATTCAGGGGTGGGTGAGAGATCTGAACCCACCTTCCTAAGACAGGGGTGGCCCAGGCACAGACGGTGGCACGATGGGTCGCCTATCTCAGCCAGAGGAGTAGTCTGTCTTCCTCACCGTTGAAAGAAGAACTCCAAAAGATTCTAGGCCCAGTGACGTATCACAGTGATGCACCAAAACAAACCTTGGTTGCTCCGCCAGAGAAGAGTCCCGTCCAGGAAGGAAAATATCCCATTCCTGAAGATGCCTGGTACGCGGATGGGTCCAGCAAGGGCAACCCAAGTAAGTGGAGAGCAGTAGCATACCATCCCGCTACAGATACAATATGGTTTGAAGAGGGGGATGGTCAAAGCAGCCAGTGGGCAGAGCTGCGGGCCGTGTGGATGGTTATAACCAAAGAACCTGGTGACGGTGTCCTGAATATCTGCACAGATAGTTGGGCTGTGTACCGGGGACTCACTCTTTGGATCGCACAGTGGGCTACCCAGGACTGGACTATCCACTCCCGACCGATCTGGGGCAAAGATATGTGGTTAGACATATGGAATACATTCAAACACAGAACTGTACGTGTCTACCACGTTTCTGGTCACCGACCCCTACAGTCACCAGGAAATGATGAAGCCGACACACTGGCCCGAGTTAGATGGGTTGAGAACTCACCATCTGAGAACATTGCCTACTGGTTACATCAAAAGCTGCGGCATGCTGGACAGAAGACCATGTGGGCAGCTGCCAAAGCATGGGGACTGCCCGTACAACTATCGGACGTAGCTCAAGCATGTCGAGACTGTGATGCCTGCTCCAGAATGAGACCGAGGTCGTTGCCTGAAACAACAGCCCATCTTGCTAGAGGGCACAATCCTCTACAGCGATGGCAGGTTGATTATATTGGGCCCCTCCCTCGATCTGAGGGGGCGAGATATGCCCTAACCTGTGTTGACACCGCGAGTGGGCTAATGCAGGCCTATCCAGTACCAAAAGCCAACCAGGCATATACCATCAAGGCGCTCACAAGATTGATGGCTGCCTACGGGACACCACAAGTCATTGAGAGCGACCAAGGGACTCATTTCACGGGTGCAATGATACAACGCTGGGCAGAAGAGAACAATATTGAATGGCGATTCCACCTGCCATATAATCCAACGGGGGCAGGCCTGATTGAGCGTTATAACGGTATTCTCAAGGCTGCCCTGAAGACAGACTCTCAGTCTCTGCAGGGGTGGACGAAGAGACTCCACGAAACCCTGCGAGATCTGAATGAAAGACCTAGAGATGGCAGACTCAGTGCCTTGAAAATGTTACAAACAACATGGGCCTCCCCACTTAGGATCCAAATTACAGGTACAGATAATGAGGTAAGACCTCAGACCGGCCGTGAGAACAATCTTCTGCTCCCTGCCCCTGAGAACCTGAAACCAGGCACCAATAAAATAAGATGGCCTTGGAAGGTGCAGGTAGGACCACGATGGTGTGGCCTACTTGCACCTTGGGGGAGATTATTGGAAGTGGGGGGTTCGGTAGTCCCTCTGGTAATTGGTACATGGCCTACTGATATTGTGGTCAACACTCCAGTCTTTATTGCTAAAGGAACCCCTATCATGTCTCTGTGGCAGATCAGGACACCCCCTTTGGTGCCTGATATAATCGTGCAGCCACAGACATCTGGGCAAAAGGTTTGGTACAGGCGGCCAGGGCATGCCCCTGTACAAGTTGAAGTGTTGACCCAAGATAGGAATATGGCCTGTATCTTACCCTGGAGGGCAGACCTCCCCCTCTTGGTACCTTTGAAACATCTATATTACTCCCCGTGAGTCTATAAGTCACCGGAGGGAACCAAATACTGCTGAAGTGTTCCAGAGTTGCAATAACATCATGTGCAACATCCGGTGATGGTCTACCCGGGACTGATGAAGAGTAGGACGGACCTGCACAGTGTGACCGCATGCTTCCAGTAGACACCACCAAGCACTGGCCCAAGGAAGAGCATGAGCCATACGCTGATCATCACTCATCCCAGATTACATCGATATGCATCGCGACGGGTTATTATGTAAAGCGTCGCGATGTATTGGGTCTCTGTATTGAGGAGGGCTCACCCTATAGTTCCTTAATCAGTGGTTCATGTCGTGAAGGGGTGGAGTGTATGGGAACTGTTGAATCACGGCCTGAACCACTGATTGATCACCTGAGGCGAGCACTGGGTCAGCCGCAGGGGCACAAGTGAGTGTGATTGGAAGGGGTGGAGTTTGACTCCACCTCTCCCAAGACCCCATTTAAGGGCTGACCACCACCAGGGAAGGATTTCTGGTTGGAGATCCCTCCCTAGTGGAGTTTTCGGTGAGCCTCAACCATCTTCAAAGGTGAGCCGCTCTTTTCTTATTCATTTTCTTATTAACTATCTGTATGCCATCTACCTAAGCCTATCAAAAATATATCAGCTTTGGCACTATTTCTTCTGGGTGCTATTTCTGGGGGTTATTTGCTCTACAGACGGGAACATTCTGGTAAGGGTGATGTGATGACTATCTCTCTGATATCCAGAATGTTATTTCTAGGTATACAATGTTCAGGTCAATAAAACCATCCAAGTAGAAATGCTTCAGAGATCAGAATTTGTCATTTCTAATCTCACACTTAACTTTAGAAGTCTCTCCTAGAGCTTTTGTGTTTGTGTGGTCCACAAGATCAAGTTCTGAGTTGCTGGGGCAGAAAAGGAAAAAGAGAGCAAGGAAAGGATAAAAGAACTTGGTCTTAGGTGATAGCTCTGGTCACCTTATGAATATGGAAGAAAACATAATTTCAACTCAAATTTTTGGCATAATTAATACAAAACACCAGGGATTTTAACAGTTGTTGTGGCTACATATTCAGCTGCATGAGTTTTTAAGTGTACGTGAGTGGTACTTTTCATCTAATAAGAACTGCCTCCAGTAGTAGTTCGAAAGGAAGATGTTAATATAACCATACTTTTGAAGGGTTGGATGACTCTCGGAATACTGCTCGTCTTGCTTGGCGGATGACTTGTGATGGGTGTGTGCTGAAGATTACTAAATCTTTGGATAAGGTTTGTTACTATTTCATATCTCTCCTTTACTTGTCTTGTAGCCTGACATACAGGCGAAGGGTGAGCTGTTCGGACAACAAAACCAGACTCTTGAGTGTGAATTGAACAGAACATCCTTAGGCTGACATACTTGTTAGTCTTATGCAGTGATTACTAAAACTTCTGGGTATTCACTTTCCAAAATCTCTTTTTGTTAATGGACTCCCTAGTCCTGTCCTAGGAAGAACTTAATTTCCAGAATGCTGAATGCCAGCTCTGCTGACAAGACTGTGCTGGGAAGTAGCAGCAGCCTTGAAACATCCAGAGATAAATCTTGCAAAGCAAACTCTGTGGCAGAGAGAAACCACAACGGGCCTGCTGGAATTACGGTAATTTCTGATGTACAATCTGCAGAACAGGCCACCTCCAGTGGTTGCTCTGCAGACATGCATGTTGTATCTGGCAGCAGCTCAAGGACTGATTTATGCGAAGAAATCCAAAGCTATTCCACAGTGTCTGCTGACAGATTTGCTCTTCTTGGACACGCACAGCAATCTCACAGTACTTTATCACCAGGCATTCAGCAAGGATTGAACAATGGGCATCTTGTGAGCACAGCAAGGTACAGCTCTCCAGTGTGTGGGTGAGGGCTAGTACTCATCTCCACCACCATCTCCTCAGTGAATACCTCCAGTGAGGATACCGGCACTCATTCTGATTGCTTGTCTCTGCTGACTGACTGGGAAGATGTAGCTCTAATACCTAAATCTCAATCTGAACCAAATTCAGACTGTGTTCAATTGGAGGAGGACTCGAAGTACAGACATCTTAATGCTGTCTGAAATAAAAACAACTCCAGAGCAATCGGTTGCGATGAGTCCAGGTGATCAAAGTTTGGGGAAAACTCTGGTACCCGTAGAACCTCCTAAATCCATCATTTACAAGAGTCCTGATAGTAGTATCTTTAATGTGGGAATGGTACAAAGGCAGCCTTCAAATCTTTCTGCTTTTAAGATCCCATCTGCAGAGGTAAATGCTATTTCATCCCAATCAGTAATAATGGGAAATTTTTCTATTCCTTCTGAAGTTCCCAAAAGAAAGCCAACTAGTCCAACAGCACTGCCACCAGCGGAAAAACAGTCTTTTGCTGTCTACCAAGAGAAAATGGCATCTTCAGATCATGCCTTATATTGGAGAAATTTGAATTTGTCCAAAGCATCTCGCACCGTTCTGAGCTCCACAGTCAATCTGAATCAGTCTGTAACAGCTGTGCAAAATGAAAAGCTAACTCCCCCTCTGTGTAAGTGTGGTCGAAGGGCTAAAAGGCTCTATGTGTCAAATGCCAGTCCAAATCATGGCAAGGCGTTTTTCTGTTGTCCTGTTGGTAGGCGTGAAGGTAGTAAGAGAAGCTGTGGATACTTCAAGTGGGAAAATGCAATTCTAAAAGAGAAATCTCATGTTGCCACCATGAATGTAGATGCTTTGACCTCTCTTGGAACATGCCTCAGCACTTCAGGAAATTCTTCCAACAAACATTTGTTCCTCAGACCACCTATGAGAACTTGAAGATTTTTAGTTTAGTTGCCTGAATCTGAAGCTCAGTTAGTTAACTGTAGATAACAAAACTGGGCCAGTCCTATGATGTCAGATACGTGTTCTGAGCAGGGGATGAAAATAATGCTGCTTGGCAGTTGTTTAAGCATACAGGCATACCCATGTTAACATGAATGGACTGAGACAGAATAAATCATTGTGCTGCAGTTAAGGTGCGAGTAGCTGTAGTTACATGTCTTAAATTCCTACTTTGTCATCATGCGTTTAAAATTTTTTGCTAATTGAGTCCTTAAACATTTTAATGATGTAGATTTCTATACTATTTTTTTCTAAATATACTTGTAGAGATTTGTAACTGTAACTTTTACAAATCTGTTGTCATGCTTCTCAGAAGTGATTCTTGAAGCAAGTGATGTACTAAACTCTTGTGATTTTTTTCATTTAAGTGATAATAAAGGTAAAATGCTAGTGATGTTTCATTAAGTTTATTTAGCACATCATCTATTGATTACACATCTTCTGTGCCATTCATATCAGCCTGCCTGCTTCTGTGGCACTGGGGTAGCTGAGTGCTGGGGGTCAGGTGAGACTGTGAAAACCTCAACTAAGAGAGATGTAGTGTCTTCTGCTCTACATTACTGTGTAAATCAGCATTATCTTATTATTGTTTAAACAAACAAAGCAAAAAGCCTCTGGAACCCACACCCTATGTTAAAACTACAATGCAACCCCAAAACCAAAGAATTCTAATATCTCCTCCACTCCTTCTGGCGTAGTACAATTCTTCGGATCTTCCCGCTAACGGTTTTTGGCAGCTCTCGAACAAACTCCATCTAAGGGGAAAGGGAGGAATGCGGTATGAAATAATGTACACAAGTGTGACTTCCCCCCCAGTGACATAGCCTCATAAGTGACATAATAGTTGATCTGTGCTTGCCTATAGCAGTGACAATTACTTAAAATATTTGGATGATCGGCAACTTACTTTCCGAGGATACTTGTATGGAGCAGTAGCTTTCTTAACGTGTTCTTGTAGCTCTTTCATCATTTGTTCTGGATCGCGTGAGACGTAGTCGGGTGTTAAAACAACAAAGGCTTTCACTACCTTGAAGAAGTTAAGGGAACAAAGGCTTAAGTAGTGATGAAACAACCTCACACAACAGTGAGATTTGAAGCTTTAACCAAACGTTTACCTACAAACTACAGAATAATAAATACAGTGGATGCAAACATCTATGCCAACGTTATGTGTTTGTTTGGACTGTGGAGCTGGTCAATGTGGGAAGTACTGGAATGCAGAGGAAAAGCTTCAAATTGTGCTTTAGTTATGTTGGCTAGGTAATTGTCATGGTCAGTTTTTTTGGTTTAGACATATCTGGTAGAGTAGGAATGCCAACTTGTTTTTATTTAGTTCAAAAATGTCATCGTTAGATAGAGCATTCCATTGGAAGTTGGTCTTTGTCAGCTGTGGTATGCATAAAGCTCTTTTTTATCTAAAATGTGCTCAACTTGTTTACCTCTCCCCTGATGGGGTCTGGACTGCTGACAACTGCTGATTCCACCACTGCAGGATGCTCTATTAGAGCACTTTCTACTTCAAATGGTCCAATGTGGTATCTTTAAAATGGAGATAAAGGTCCTTTATTTGTACTTGAAGCACATAAACGTATCTTGTCTGAATCAACTCTATTATTTGTGGTGGAAGATGTATTTTTAATCAGTGTTGAATTACCCAGCAGAATTAATGACATCATCGGCTCTTCCAACAAACCAAAAGTATCCATCATCATCCATGATCCCCCTGTCTCCAGTAACATAGAAATCCCCACGGACTGTTGCCTTTGTTTTCTCTGGATCATCCTAGGAAATATTAAATTGTGTTTTACATAAAAGCTACCTGTAAAATATAATAAATTGCATTCTAGCAGATTCATATTCAGCGGGGATATTGAGTGGGATATTAATAATAGGCAATTGTAATAAATGACAAGAGACTATTAATTCACTATTACCAGCCCATAAAGCTGGAAATAAAATTAATAAATTGCAATAAATCTGTGAATTACTACTTTTGACTGACTTTATATACTATGCCCAGTGACTTGAGGGACCACTGAATGCTACAAACAAATGAACGCTGACAAATTTAAGAATTGGCTTTGAAGTGATTGTCCTTTGTTTTTCCTTTGTTTTTGTCTCCTGTCCTGAGATCTCAACAAAATGTTTTTTACCCTTAAAAATGTTTTAGATCAGCACAGTCTGATTAATTAATGATTTTGCTATAGCCAATCCAGCTGGCTTCTGTAATAATTTTCTAAGCAATATGTGTGGTGCTCATGTACTCATTACTGATTGGAAGACCTGGTTTCAGGTTGGCGTTAGCAACAATTTCTTCTCAGAAAGAGTGGTCGGCCACGGGCATGAGGGATGCTGCTGTCACCGTCTCTGGGTGGTTCAAGAACAGAGAATATGTCACACTGAGGGACGTAGGTCAGAGGGGCTGAGTTGATGGTTGAACTAGATGGTCCTAGTGGTTTCTTCCAACCTGAATGATTCTATGATTATATGCTGATATATAAAATTTAATATCATTTCTTGTTGTAAGAAGCAAAAGCACTATGCACTTGTTTTTATGATTTGGGGACTGAAAATTTGAACCAAAAAACAAACAAACAAACAAAAAACACTACATGGAGCCCTGTTCTGCAGTGTCTGGACTTGAACAGCATCCCCACTCTCACTTCTCTTCCTAGCCTTCCAAACAAGGGTATCTGTGGACACGAGGGGGAGGCTGTTAGAGATTTCCCTTTTTATTAAGGAAATAATCAAAAGAAAGTAGATTTAACTTGCTAGGGAAGGCTCTATCGTTGACCATCTAACTAAGAAGTAAGTAGACTAAGAAGCTGCATGAAAATAAATGAAAGTCTCTTTTTCCTTCCCAGGGCATCTAAACAGTATATGTAAATGACATTATGCACGGATTCTTTTTCAGAGGCTTAACATGGCATGTGCTTTAGCTGGAGAAATGGTCTTACAGCATAGCGAGTGAAGAGGAAAAGTGGTCTTGTAGGTTTTACTTTGATGGCAATCTCTCCTTCTTTTCCAGGAGGCAGAATATTACCATTTTCATCTATAATCTAAAAATAAGCAAAACACAGCTTTATTATCTTTAAGCCAAATTAAGAAGCATTATGTTAATGCTATAGAATCTCGATACCCATTTAAAACATTCTGTTGAAATATCTATTGGAGAATTATTTGAAGCAGTGGGGCAGGTCTGACTCTGAGAATTACAGTGTCAGATTACTGCTAATCCGCTGTACCTCACACTGTTTTTTAGCTGAGTAATTCCAAGTACTATGAAAAGATAATGAAGTTAGTAAGACCCCAAAGAAGTTAAGTAATGAGCCTGAAAACAGAGGAAGCTACTAAAAAGCTTAGAATGGTACTAAAATCTCAAACAATATTGCAAATCTTACTAGAACCTGCTTCAGCAGTTCTGTTATCCCCAAGGAAATACGTTTGCTCTCACTCTTCATTAGCTTGGCAATTTGACTTCCATCGTTGCCATCCTATCTGATAGTGGGCTGTCATCTACGTCTTCCTGCTGAGGCTGGTGCGAGAGTAAAGTGCGACTGCTCACTCTGCACACTGCATTTGGGACAGTGACGTAGTTGGTTCACAATTCCATTCCTTGTGGAATGATGCTGCATAGCACAGTGTCGTGTGAAATCTCTTAGACTGCTTCGATAGCAAATGATGATCTCAGAGACAGCAGTGCTGCAAGAGGTGCCATACCTTGACGTCATACCCTGGAGATGGCTTTCCCATAGAGCCAGGTTTAATTTCCATTCCTTTAAAATTTCCACAGACCAGCACCTGTAATAAATATTTTTCTCAGCCAAACAGTCACTTGTATATTCAGTCTTTAGCGTAGGTTTAGAAAACTCAGCTAACATTGTGAACTTTTGTAGGAAATAATGAACCCTTCATTATAATCATATGTCCAATGAAATAAATGATGTTCTGGAAATCTCACCCGTAGCCCCGAACAATGTGAGCGCTCCAAAAATAGAGTTCAAAGCAGAATTTGGAGGGTAGTCATGAAGAGTGCATCTCCTTTGTGTCAGCCCTCAATGCAAAGCCCACATGAGTTAAAAAGCTGTTTTCATTGTTGCCTATTGGAACTGACTTCCCCTCTAAAGGTCGCAACTGTTGCAATAGTCATGATGAACTAGCATTGTTGGAATGTGGTGAAGTGAGGAGGAGTATGTAAACCTAATACAATTGTGTACAATCTTTTTAATGACTTTTTCTCGTCCAACTGAATAGGATTTATTGCTGTGTCTGCAAAGCATATACTTTTCTCCTGTAAAGCTCAACATACAGTTTCTGTTTGTCCATAGCATTCATGGATATCCAGCCCTGTCCGCGCTTTCCACTCTGCCATCACCTCGGGGTTGATTGGCTCCCCAGCGCTCACACAGTGCCAGAGCCTGCTGAATGTGCAGCTGAGAAAGACAAAACAAGTAACTGGCAGTTATCTGTCTGCTATGTCCCATTTGCTGCCATATTCCTGTATTGTGGGGGACCTTCCTATACAAAATGCTGAGTCTTTTTTGTTAAATTTGAATTGTGAAGTGCTAAACAACAACAAATCTGAAAATAACACAAGAAAGGAAAAATAAAAACTTCCTGGTTTGCTTCTGTTTTATTTAGAACATCAAATAATGTGATGTTTCTAACCCTAGAGTCTGAACCGGAGCCTGGACCAAAGAGGAATAACAAAGTTTAACCCTGTCAATTATAACCTGTGGGAGAGTTCAGAGAGGCCAAGGTGTCTTTCATATATGTCACTGAGCCATACCAACATACACTTCATGGGGAGTATACTGCTGGTGGGACATAGGAAAGAAACAGAGGTAGGGAGAGTGTGATGGTAAAAGTAGGACGTGTTAACTATGACACCATGATTATCTTATTACTGCCTGAGCTAAGATGCTTTCCACTGTGACTTACAAAGCCTAAGATGGCACCCCAAATGTTTATTCTGACTTAATACACAGTAAGTGAGACTCAAGAGGTTGAGAAACGCAGTCAGAGTTCCTGTTCTGCCACTGTGAAAGTGGAATAAAATCCAAAAGCTGAGCACTTGGCCCACAGCTTTGATGGAAGGCAGTGCTGGGGACCCTCCGCCTCAGCTTACCCGGGCAGCTGGTGCTGCACGAGCATTCGGTAGGCAGTTGGAGCTGAGCAGAAGACAGTGATGGGATATCTTGACAGGCTCTAAGGAGTTCAGAATAATAAAAACCAGTGTTGCCAATATACTGAAGCCCGTGAAGTCTCATCTACATTGTAAGAGATGATATAATGATATCTGCCTGCATCAGGCTTATGAAACACGCAAACAAAATACTAGTGTCCTAAGAGCAGTCAGCACAGCAGTTATATTTAATTAAATTTTTCTTCAAAACGGAAGCTATGTTATCTTACAATGGGTACAAGACACCAAAGCTTTGTACCCTGGAAAGGTTTGAAGTCCTCCTTGCAGGATTGCTTCGTAATTGCAGTTTAAGGAGAAAAAAAACTGAAGTCCTAATCCTACTTTTTTAGATGTCCTACAGGACTAAAACTGAAAGTGTTCTCCAACACAGCCTGGTGCTACCTGGCAGCTCCCAGCTGTCGCAGGAGAAGGGGTGAAATGGCGGTAGTCTTTTACAAAGGATAAGGAGTTGTGTGTGGAGAATGGAGGACAATACAGTGCCAATGGCATTTTTTAAGGGAATTCAGCTTTGCTGCCTCCTCACCCCTTACTCTTGAGTTACGTGGTGCAGGCAACTGGCATTCTCATTTGTCTATGATTGTCACTCATTTTAATAACAGATTAGCTCTGCAGATTCCAGCCCAGTTTCCTTTGTGTTTCACTTCTAGGCCTAATAGCAAACAGCTGCAAAGTCATCTCCCCCATTTACCTCAAAGACAGCAGGCGGGTTGAACTGTGGCATTTTATGTACAAATACACATGCCCCTTCACTCCACGCCGAAAACATGCTCCATGCTGCCTTGGCCCAGCCCGTGTCTGAGGTATTCCAATATATATCTGAAGAGGTCAGGTTCAGCCAGTACCTGATAGCACAAGGAAGAACAGCCCACTGTCCTTACTTAGCAGAAATAAGGCAAGTAGTAAAATGTTTTGAGATGTGGCAGGGAAGTGAATCTGGCACTGTTTGTCGTGGGTAAGCGGAATTTAGATAGACCTGAATGACTGAGCACAACCAAGTCCTGGCACAGGGAGGGCACAGCAGGACAGACTGACACTGCACGTTTCTACAAGATGTTGTACTGACGGAGCTGCAGAACCCTCCTCAGGATGTGATGTTGCATGAATATGAGATTGCTTGAACTTGCTGTTAGCGATCAGGGTGTTTTTGGATTACTGCATGTGGGCCTTTTCTGGTTTGTTACTGTCTCCCAGTTAGAGTGAAGTGCACTGCCCTATCAATTTTATAAACAATATTGCTTTAAAAATTTAGAGGTTCTGAATTATCAGCATTTCATTCCTCTGGGAGCTGTGTTGAACTCAGACAGACATGAACCCAGAAGCCTGTCGGACCCACGTACTTCTCCCATTTTGATACGGATTTTCTAAACTTATGCTGATTTTTCATTCGGTAGACAATCTCTTAAACGCTAACTTGTTGAACATGCAGCAAAAGATTTATCTTTAGTTAAAGAAAATGTGAAAAAGGAGTTAGTGCATCTATTTGGCTGCTACGTTCCATGCACACTAAGACAGCTGGACTCAAAACGTGCCTTGCTTCCTGGGGAAAATAACCAACCAAACAAACCTTGGTTGGGTCTAGCAGAAGGGTTGTTTTGTAGAGCAGTGAAACAAATGCTTCTGGTATAACCTTGCATTTCTCTTCCTTTTGCCATACTACCAATCTGACAAAGCAGTGGACGTACCTTCCGCCCACTGTGAGGCCAATGCCATAGCTGCAGTGGGAATGTTCTGTCATTTTTGGAGCTCCTGTAGTCCCACTAGTAAAATAGATGACTGCGGGGTGTTGAGACTTCATGGTTACGCACTGGTGACCAGATGGAGCATTTCTTTAAAATAAACAAAATGAGGAATAAATCAATTTGTGTAACTTAAACGTTCCTGAATATGTTTAAAAGAACACCTGCAGCAGCAATCAGGAGTGCCAAAACCATTTATATTTTTCCAGTTCGCAGACCCAGAAGGATGAGAACACATTGGCACGTGCAGCATTTCCCACCCAAAGCAAATGGAACCACTCTTATCTCTGCTGCGGCACTGTCGCAGTGGTGGTTACTCACTTCAGGAGATCCTTGAAGCTCAGCCACCCCTCTCGGTAGCCCTCTGACACCAGTAATTTGAACCTCAGAGACTGGCATTCAGCCTCTACTGACTCTACAGCTGATGCTACAGAGTCATCAGCGATGATGCCTTTTGCCTTGGATTTCTGTAGGCGATAGAGAAAGTCCTTTGCAGTCAGCTGCTGCGTGCCAGGAATTGGGACAGTTCCTAAATGGGAGCAAGTGGAACGCAAAAAAGAGCTTATACATTGCTTCATAGTTCTTGTACTACTAAGACTCGGCTTACTTTGTGGTTTTGAGTGGGACAAGGCTATACTGAAAGCAGAATTTGGCCCTATATTTGTAAACATACTGATTTCCTTGGCGGATAGAATTCTATGTGAGGATGAGCACAAGTTAGGAGGTACCAGACTGGTCATGGGATGCTAGAAGAAATGGAGGGAACGGCTTTCCTTGGTCTGAAGGCACCTCCTGTGGAGTATGCCATTCTTCTGGACTTAATTTCTGTACTGCATGCTGCTAGTGTCTGTGGGGCAGCATGACATTCTGGGCTGAAAATATTGCCAAGCTGAGCAGGAACAGAGGCCATGAGAAACACTTGGCTAAATGTGGGCCAGCTTCACTGCAAGGTTGCAGGAAGGTGCATTTGTGATGCATCACAAGTGCTGGAGAAAGGAGAATGTCAAGGAGTGGACTTAGAGTGTTTTCCTAACATCTAGATCATGAGCAGAACTACATGGAAGTGCCACATTTGGTGTGAAGGGTGTTGATCAGTGTTTTATTAGTTCGTCCTCAACAGCACGTTTCTAGTTCTGCGTGCATTAAGTAGCAAGTCCTGATTTCCGTCCCCATGTGCCATTTGTGTGCTCTTACCAACCTGTTCTCATGCAAGCCACATTCAGCAGCCACCACTCTGGGATCCGTGGCAGAAGCAGAAGAACCCTGTCTCCATGCTGCAGACCGCAGGCACCACAGAGTACATTGGCTGCTTGCCGGGACAGCACTCCCAGATCCTCAAAGCTCCACTTCAACTCTTCTGCAACACCATCTACCCACCACAATGCGGGGGTTTTAGGCTTTTTTCCCTCCTACAGAACAGGGTAGAGTGCAAATGCTTCACTTTAGGAACATACCACTTTTACTGTAATTAACTCTTAGGAAACAAAGCATTCGGCTCTTATTCAGTGCTGGAGGAATCTGGGGATGCAGCTGAAATTTGCCACTGTCTCCAAACAAATCTCTCCTTCAGGAAGAACAGCCTTCAGATGTCATGTAAAAAATTAAATTTGCATTTCTTTCCTGAGCTCATGGTGTTTCCCTCTGCAAAGGCTGTCCAGCTTTCTGTTCCAGGGCACAAAGAAAGATGCTGACGGACACAGGTGCAGCTGGACTGTGCTTCTGTGCTGCAAACTCTCCAAGCTCATTTCCAAGTTCATCTTGAACTGGGCCCATTTGTTACTTCTGAAAAGCAGATGTGAGGATCAAAAGCACAGTGTGGCCTCTAATCAATGTCACTCATAACTAACAGATGTGTGAAAAGTGAAATGTGTGTTCATGGTATGCGCTTAAGGAGATGGATGCCTTTAGCAGTGACATTGTGCAAGTCATTTCCTGAGCACAGAAGACCTCATGGGGCAGTAAGAATACGGCATCTTGTTATCTGTTTGAAGGCAAACACTAAGGTTCATCTAGGGAGAAAAGTTCAGCAGTGTACTTCAGAGGGCAAAACTCTTCTGGTGTTCTTTCCTTGCTTCATTCGCAGCCTGCCAAAATCTGTTCTTCCTGCAGACGGAACAAATGCACTCCTTGTGTCAGACTGGTGATACCTCTGCTGTGATCCTGCTGCTGGGTGGACACCACTGTGTTCAGCCCCTCATCATGAAGAACCTGTGGACTACATCCACAGACACTAGGGCACTAGAGTAATATCAATGATATACCTAAACTTCACTCCTTTTCTTTTTCATATTCCCCATCCTTGCTTAGAGCTCATGCCCATTTGAGCACTCCAAGTGGTTCAGTTTTGTGGACTGATATTTCATGATGCAAAGATTTCATGACTGGAAAAGAATGGGGAGGTTTGGCATTTTGCTGTATTCACATTTTGCTGGCAAGCAGTGGAGGCCAAGTGCTTTGTCTCGCACACACAGGCAGGGTGCATGTCACAGCTAGTAGGGGAACCAGCGCAAGGCTCAGAGTGCTCCAGTTGATCTCATCTTTAAGGCACAAATTTACTCAGGGTCAGTGTCACCAGAGTTACTGATTAAAGGAGCAAAGCATTTGGGCTCACAAACAGGGCAGCACTGGCCTAAGGGATTTACAGGTTCAAATTACATGAGGTGTTCATCAGATTGTAACCAGAGCACAACTGCAGCAGCATGCTGGCTGGATGTGCTTGGCAGTTCTCAGCTCTTCAGCAGCAGAGCAGCCAAGTAGCTGTTACCTTTTCTACTTCGGTCCACCTGTCTAGCACGTTGCTTGCAAAGTTGAAGTACTCTGGCACCTCTGGTCTGTGCTGCTGTTTCATAAGTTCGTAACTAAATGTGGCTCCAGCTGGGGATCTCTGGCTGCAAAGCTGGCGAGATCTTCTCAGGAAAGTATGCATGGACACAATATTCAGGGCCTTCAGTAGATGACGCATGGCAGCAGCAACCCAAGCCAGCAGGGCAGTGTACCCCTGAATCACAGCTCTTCATCCTCCCACAGCTCCCACCCATCTGCTAGAACACACTGCTGCTCTGTAGCAGGTGCACTTGAAAGCATCAACACAGGGGTTGCTGGGAATGAAAGGTCTGCTGCTGACTGACAGCACTGAAGTACCAGCACCAACTAAGATGCTGCAGAGATAACCAACAGTCCTGCATGATTTCCTGGCTGATCTCAGACTTATTTGCTTCAAAGTCATCTGCTGTTTTCCCAGTCTATCAGCGCTGATGTTATGCTGCTTGCCAAGAGTAAAATGCACGTAGGAAAGCCCTGAGAATGTTTTAGTATTGCTGTTTTAAGCAGCCAAAACCACCACTCCCTGAGATGGGGGAAGTTTAAAAAGAACCATGATAAGGGATTCGAAATGCAGAGCCATGTTTCTCTACAGTCAGCTTAGCGGGAGGGCTGAAAACTCAATAATCATCTTTTTAATGCATAGCTGACATTTATTTACAAAATAATATAAACACTGATAGCTCCTTGCTGAATTAATAATCATCCATCTGTAAACCCACATGGTTTCAGAGATTCAGTGAAGCAAAGAGACAGTTTGATCTGTAACATTCAATCTATTTATGACAGACAGAGGAGAGAAACCCAGCGAGATGGCAGGTGGGGAGAGGCAGGGAGAACAGGGAAAGCATGCAGACAAGAGGCACATCAGTCTAGTTCCAGTACCAGCAAGTGCCCTGTCCAGCAGCAGCACAGCTGGCTGGAGAGCCAGTCACCTCATGCAGAGGCTGTCACCTCACCTCTCGGTCTCTCAGACATCCAAGAACTGAGACGCGCCACAGCTTTGACTGCTTGTGCAAATCCAAGGCTTCAGTTGCTTTTATGATGTTCCCGTGAAAAGTATTAGTTGGGAATATATAGAAACGGTGTAATGGCACAGGAATCTGGATTGGAGACAAATTCCAACGCTTCTAGCCTGTACTTTGCAAAACTCAGAAAAAGCTTACGATTCTGGTGTAAGAATCAGAAATGTGAGAATGGACGTAAAGAAAACGTGTATAGACAGTATTTAAGGAAGTATAGAAAATGGACATCAAGAAGCGTCAGAGAAACAGAATGAAAACGTGAACGCAGATGAACGAACGCTGCAGACATACATTGCATTCGGTAGCAGAGCAGAAAGAGAAGAGAAACTTTCCCCTACACTAACTTCGGGGTCCAGCACAACAACTTTGACAGTGCCAGAAACGAAGTCTCTATCACGTGTAAAAGCTGCTTTGGAAGTATAGGGCTTCTACAGGGTAATTGGAGAAACCGCTATTCAGTGCACGGCATCCGGCTGAATCGCGTCATTCTTAAGCGTAAAAACTGCAGAAGACGCGATTGTTGCGATTGTATTGGAATCCGCGGTTAACGCGTTAAGAGCCCATAGCTCGCTGCCGGTTTTGCTCAGTATCGCAAAGAGCGCTTTTACGATGTTCCCGTGAAAAGTTTCAGTGGGGAACATATAGAAACGGTGTAATGGCTCTGGAATCTGGATTGGAGACAAATTCCACCGGTTCATGCCTGTACTTTGCAAAACTCAGAAAAAACTTAAGGTTCTGGTGTAAGAATCAGAAACGCGAGAATGGACCAAAAAAAAACGTGTATAGACAGCATTTGACGAAGTATAGAAAATGGACATCAAGAAGCGTCAGAGAAACAGAATGAAAACGTGAACGCAGATGAACGAACGATGCAGACATACATTGCATTCGGTAGCAGAGCAGAAAGAGAACAGAAACTTTCCCCTACACTAACTTCGGGGTCCAGCACAACAACTTTGACAACGCCAGAAACGAAGTCTCTATCACGTGTAAAAGCTGCTTTGGAAGTATAGGGCTTCTACAGGGTAATTGAGAAACCGCTATTCAGTGCACGGCATCCGGCTGAATCGCGTCTTTCTTAAGCGTAAAAACTGCAGAAGACGCGATTGTTGCGATTGTATTGGAATCCGCGGTTAACGCGTTAAGAGCCCATAGCTCGCTGCCGGTTTTGCTCAGTATCGCAAAGAGCGCTTTGACGATGTTCCCGTGAAAAGTTTCAGTGGGCAACATATAGAAACGGTGTAATGGCACAGGAGTGATGGTTTGGGGACAATTTCCACCGGTTCTAGCTTATACTTGTCTAAACTCGGAAAACGCTTGCGATTTTGGTGTAAGAATCAGAAACGCGAGAATGGACCAAAAGAGAACGTGTATAGACAGCATTTGACGAAGTATAGAAAATGGACATCAAGAAGCGTCAGAGAAACAGAATGAAAACGTGAACGCAGATGAACGAACGATGCAGACATACATTGCATTCGGTAGCAGAGCAGAAAGAGAACAGAAACTTTCCCCTACACTAACTTCGGGGTCCAGCACAACAACTTTGACAACGCCAGAAACGAAGTCTCTATCACGTGTAAAAGCTGCTTTGGAAGTATAGGGCTTCTACAGGGTAATTGGAGAAACCGCTATTCAGTGCACGGCATCCGGCTGAATCGCGTCTTTCTTAAGCGTAAAAACTGCAGAAGACGCGATTGTTGCGATTGTATTGGAATCCGCGGTTAACGCGTTAAGAGCCCATAGCTCGCTGCCGGTTTTGCTCAGTATCGCAAAGAGCGCTTTTACGATGTTCCTGTTGAAAGATTAACAGGGGAACATATAGAAACTACATAATGGCACAGGTTTGAGGGTTTGGGGACAAATTCCACCGGTTCTAGCTTATACTTTTCTTAACTCAGAAAAAGCTTACGATTCTAGTGTAAGTATCAGAAATGCGAGAATGGACCAAAAGAGAACGTGTATAGACAGTATTTGACGAAGTAACGAAAATGGACATCAAGAAGCGTCAGAGAAACAGAATGAAAACGTGAACGCAGATGAACGAACGATGCAGACATTCATTGCATTCGGTAGCAGAGCAGAAAGAGAACAGAAACATTCCCCTACACTAACTTCGGGGTCCAGCACAACAACTTTGACAACGCCAGAAACGAAGTCTCTATCACGTGTAAAAGCTGCTTTGGAAGTATAGGGCTTCTACAGGGTAATTGGAGAAACCGCTATTCAGTGCACGGCATCCGGCTGAATCGCGTCATTCTTAAGCGTAAAATCTGCAGAAGACGCGATTGTTGCGATTGTATTGGAATCCGCGGTTAACGCGTTAAGAGCCCATAGCTCGCTGCCGCTTTTGCCTAGTATCGCAAAGAGCGCTTTTACGATATTCCTGTTGAAAGATTAACAGGGGAATATATAGAAACTACATAATGGCACAGGTTTGAGGGTTTGGGGACAAATTCCACCGGTTCTAGATAATACTTTTCTTAACTCAGAAAAAGCTTACGATTCTGGTGTAAGTATCATAAATGCGAGAATGGACCAAAAGAAAACGTGTATAGACAGTATTTGACGAAGTAACGAAAATGGACATCAAGAAGCGTCAGAGAAACAGAATGAAAACGTGAACGCAGATGAACGAACGATGCAGACATACATTGCATTCGGTAGCAGAGCAGAAAGAGAACAGAAACTTTCCCCTACACTAACTTCGGGGTCCAGCACAACAACTTTGACAACGCCAGAAACGAAGTCTCTATCACGTGTAAAAGCTGCTTTGGAAGTATAGGGCTTCTACAGGGTAATTGGAGAAACCGCTATTCAGTGCACGGCATCCGGCTGAATCGCGTCTTTCTTAAGCGTAAAAACTGCAGAAGACGCGATTGTTGCGATTGTATTGGAATCCGCGGTTAACGCGTTAAGAGCCCATAGCTCGCTGCCGGTTTTGCTCAGTATCGCAAAGAGCGCTTTGACGATGTTCCCGTGAAAAGTTTTAGTGGGGAACATATAGAAACGGTGTAATGGCTCTGGAATCTGGATTGGAGACAAATTCCACCGGTTCTAGCCCGTATTTTGCAAAACTCAGAAAAAGCTTACGATTCTAGTGTAAGAATCAGAAATGCGAGAATGGACCAAAAGAGAACGTGTATAGACAGTATTTGACGAAGTATAGAAAATGGACATCAAGAAGCGTCAGAGAAACAGAATGAAAACGTGAACGCAGATGAACGAACGATGCAGACATAGATTGCATACGGTAGCAGAGCAGAAAGAGAACATAAATTTTCCCCTACACTAACTTCGGGGTCCAGCACAACAACTTTGACAACGCCAGAAACGAAGTCTCTATCACGTGTAAAAGCTGCTTTGGAAGTATAGGGCTTCTACAGGGTAATTGGAGAAACCGCTATTCAGTGCACGGCATCCGGCTGAATCGCGTCTTTCTTAAGCGTAAAAACTGCAGAAGACGCGATTGTTGCGATTGTATTGGAATCCGCGGTTAACGCGTTAAGAGCCCATAGCTCGCTGCCGGTTTTGCTCAGTATCGCAAAGAGCGCTTTGACGATGGTCCCGTGAAAAGTTTTAGTGGGGAACATATAGAAACGGTGTAATGGCTCTGGAATCTGGATTGGAGACAAATTCCACCGGTTCTAGCCTGTACTTTGCAAAACTCAGAAAAAGCTTACGGTTCTGGTGTAAGAATCAGAAATGCGAGAATGGACCAAAAGAGAACGTGTATAGACAGTATTTGACGAAGTAACAAAAAAATGGACATCAAGAAGCGTCAGAGAAACAGAATGAAAACGTGAACGCAGATGAACGAACGATGCAGACATACATTGCATTCGGTAGCAGAGCAGAAAGAGAAGAGAAACTTTCCCCTACACTAACTTCGGGGTCCAGCACAACAACTTTGACAGTGCCAGAAACGAAGTCTCTATCACGTGTAAAAGCTGCTTTGGAAGTATAGGGCTTCTACAGGGTAATTGGAGAAACCGCTATTCAGTGCACGGCATCCGGCTGAATCGCGTCATTCTTAACGGCGAAAACAGCAGAAGACGCGATTGTTGCGATTGTATTGGAATCCGCGGTTAACGCGTTAAGAGCCCATAGCTCGCTGCCGGTTTTGCTCAGTATCGCAAAGAGCGGTTTTACGATGTTCCCGTGAAAAGTTTTAGTGGGGAACATATAGAAACGGTGTAATCTCACAGGAATCTGCATTGGAGGCAAATTCCTCTGGTTCATGCCTGTACTTTGCAAAACTCAGAAAAAGCTTACGATTCTGGTGTAAGAATCAGAAATGCGAGAATGGACCAAAAGAGAACGTGTATAGACAGTATTTGACGAAGTCAAAGAAATGGACATCAAGAAGCGTCAGAGAAACAGAATGAAAACGTGAACGCAGATGAACGAACGATGCAGACATAGATTGCATTCGGTAGCAGAGCAGAAAGAGAACAGAAACTTTCCCCTACACTAACTTCGGGGTCCAGCACAACAACTTTGACAACGCCAGAAACGAAGTCTCTATCACGTGTAAAAGCTGCTTTGGAAGTATAGGGCTTCTACAGGGTAATTGGAGAAACCGCTATTCAGTGCACGGCATCCGGCTGAATCGCGTCTTTCTTAAGCGTAAAAACTGCAGAAGACGCGATTGTTGCGATTGTATTGGAATCCGCGGTTAACGCGTTAAGAGCCCATAGCTCGCTGCCGGTTTTGCTCAGTATCGCAAAGAGCGCTTTTACGATGTTCCCGTGAATAGTTTTAGTGGGGAACATATAGAAACGGTGTAATGACTCTGGAATCTGCATTGGAGGCAAATTCCTCTGGTTCATGCCTGTACTTTGCAAAACTCAGAAAAAGCTTACGATTCTGGTGTAAGAATCAGAAATGCGAGAATGGACCAAAAGTGAACGTGTATAGACAGTATTTGACGAAGTCAAAGAAATGGACATCAAGAAGCGTCAGAGAAACAGAATGAAAACGTGAACGCAGATGAACGAACGATGCAGACATACATTGCATTCGGTAGCAGAGCAGAAAGAGAAGAGAAACTTTCCCCTACACTAACTTCGGGGTCCAGCACAACAACTTTGACAACGCCAGAAACGAAGTCTCTATCACGTGTAAAAGCTGCTTTGGAAGTATAGGGCTTCTACAGGGTAATTGGAGAAACCGCTATTCAGTGCACGGCATCCGGCTGAATCGCGTCTTTCTTAAGCGTAAAAACTGCAGAAGACGCGATTGTTGCGATTGTATTGGAATCCGCGGTTAACGCGTTAAGAGCCCATAGCTCGCTGCCGGTTTTGCTCAGTATCGCAAAGAGCGCTTTGACGATGTTCCCGTGAAAAGTTTTAGTGGGGAACATATAGAAACGGTGTAATGGCTGAGGAATCTGAAGTGGAGACAAATTCCAACGGTTCTTGCCCGTACTTTGGAAAACTCAGAAAAAGCTTACGATTCTAGTGTAAGAATCAGAAATGCGAGAATGGACCAAAAGAGAACGTGTATAGACAGTATTTGACCAAGTATAGAAAATGGACATCAAGAAGAGTCAGAGAAACAGAATGAAAACGTGAACGCAGATGAACGAACGATGCAGACATAGATTGCATTCGGTAGCAGAGCAGAAAGAGAACATAAATTTTCCCCTGCACTAACTTCGGGGTCCAGCACAACAACTTTGACAACGCCAGAAACGAAGTCTCTATCACGTGTAAAAGCTGCTTTGGAAGTATAGGGCTTCTACAGGGTAATTGGAGAAACCGCTATTCAGTGCACGGCATCCGGCTGAATCGCGTCATTCTTAACGGCGAAAACAGCAGAAGACGCGATTGTTGCGATTGTATTGGAATCCGCGGTTAACGCGTTAAGAGCCCATAGCTCGCTGCCGGTTTTGCTCAGTATCGCAAAGAGCGCTTTTACGATGTTCCCGTGAAAAGTTTTAGTGGGGAACATATAGAAACGGTGTAATGGCTCTGGAATCTGGATTGGAGACAAATTCCACCGGTTCTAGCCTGTACTTTGCAAAACTCAGAAAAAGCTTACGATTCTGGTGTAAGAATCAGAAACGCGAGAATGGACCAAAGAGAACGCGTATAGACAGTATTTGACGAAGTAACAAAAAAATGGACATCAAGAAGCGTCAGAGAAACAGAATGAAAACGTGAACGCAGATGAACGAACGATGCAGACATACATTGCATTCGGTAGCAGAGCAGAAAGAGAAGAGAAACTTTCCCCTACACTAACTTCGGGGTCCAGCACAACAACTTTGACAGTGCCAGAAACGAAGTCTCTATCACGTGTAAAAGCTGCTTTGGAAGTATAGGGCTTCTACAGGGTAATTGGAGAAACCGCTATTCAGTGCACGGCATCCGGCTGAATCGCGTCATTCTTAAGCGTAAAAACTGCAGAAGACGCGATTGTTGCGATTGTATTGGAATCCGCGGTTAACGCGTTAAGAGCCCATAGCTCGCTGCCGGTTTTGCTCAGTATCGCAAAGAGCGCTTTTACGATGTTCCCGTGAAAAGTTTTAGTGGGGAAGATATAGAAACGGTGTAATGGCACAGGAATCTGGATTGGAGACAAATTCCAACGGTTCTAGCCCGTACTTTCCTAAACTCATAAAAAGCTTACGGTTCTAGTGTAAGAATCAGAAATGCGAGAATGGACCAAAAGAGAACGTGTATAGACAGTATTTGACGAAGTAACGAAAATGGACATCAAGAAGCGTCAGAGAAACAGAATGAAAACGTGAACGCAGATGAACGAACGATGCAGACATACATTGCATTCGGTAGCAGAGCAGAAAGAGAACAGAAATTTTCCCCTACACTAACTTCGGGGTCCAGCACAACCACTTTGACAACGCCAGAAACGAAGTCTCTATCACGTGTAAAAGCTGCTTTGGAAGTATAGGGCTTCTACAGGGTAATTGGAGAAACCGCTATTCAGTGTACGGCATCCGGCTGAATCGCGTCATTCTTAACGGCGAAAACAGCAGAAGACGCGGTTGTTGCGATTGTATTGGAATCCGCGGTTAACGCGTTAAGAGCCCATAGCTCGCTGCCGGTTTTGCTCAGTATCGCAAAGAGCGCTTTTACGATGTTCCCGTGAAAAGTTTTAGTGGGGAACATATAGAAACGGTGTAATGGCTCTGGAATCTGGATTGGAGACAAATTCCACCGGTTCTAGCCTGTACTTTGCAAAACTCAGAAAAAGCTTACGATTCTGGTGTAAGAATCAGAAACGCGAGAATGGACCAAAAGAGAACGCGTATAGACAGTATTTGACGAAGTAACAAAAAAATGGACATCAAGAAGCGTCAGAGAAACAGAATGAAAACGTGAACGCAGATGAACGAACGATGCAGACATACATTGCATTCGGTAGCAGAGCAGAAAGAGAACAGAAACTTTCCCCTACACTAACTTCGGGGTCCAGCACAACAACTTTGACAGTGCCAGAAACGAAGTCTCTATCACGTGTAAAAGCTGCTTTGGAAGTATAGGGCTTCTACAGGGTAATTGGAGAAACCGCTATTCAGTGCACGGCATCCGGCTGAATCGCGTCATTCTTAACGGCGAAAACAGCAGAAGACGCGATTGTTGCGATTGTATTGGAATCCGCGGTTAACGCGTTAAGAGCCCATAGCTCGCTGCCGGTTTTGCTCAGTATCGCAAAGAGCGGTTTTACGATGTTCCCGTGAAAAGTTTCAGTGGGGAACATATAGAAACGGTGTAATCTCACAGGAATCTGCATTGGAGGCAAATTCCTCTGGTTCATGCCTGTACTTTGCAAAACTCAGAAAAAGCTTACGATTCTGGTGTAAGAATCAGAAATGCGAGAATGGACCAAAAGAGAACGTGTATAGACAGTATTTGACGAAGTCAAAGAAATGGACATCAAGAAGCGTCAGAGAAACAGAATGAAAATGTGAACGCAGATGAACGAACGATGCAGACATAGATTGCATTCGGTAGCAGAGCAGAAAGAGAACAGAAACTTTCCCCTACACTAACTTCGGGGTCCAGCACAACAACTTTGACAACGCCAGAAACGAAGTCTCTATCACGTGTAAAAGCTGCTTTGGAAGTATAGGGCTTCTACAGGGTAATTGGAGAAACCGCTATTCAGTGCACGGCATCCGGCTGAATCGCGTCTTTCTTAAGCGTAAAAACTGCAGAAGACGCGATTGTTGCGATTGTATTGGAATCCGCGGTTAACGCGTTAAGAGCCCATAGCTCGCTGCCGGTTTTGCTCAGTATCGCAAAGAGCGCTTTGACGATGGTCCCGTGAAAAGTTTTAGTGGGGAACATATAGAAACGGTGTAATGGCTCTGGAATCTGGATTGGAGACAAATTCCACCGGTTCTAGCCTGTACTTTGCAAAACTCAGAAAAAGCTTACGATTCTGGTGTAAGAATCAGAAACGCGAGAATGGACCAAAAGAGAACGTGTATAGACAGTATTTGACGAGGTATAGAAAATGGACATCAAGAAACGTCAGAGAAACAGAATGAAAACGTGAACGCAGATGAACGAACGATGCAGACATACATTGCATTCGGTAGCAGAGCAGAAAGAGAACAGAAACTTTCCCCTACACTAACTTCGGGGTCCAGCACAACAACTTTGACAGTGCCAGAAACGAAATCTCTATCACGTGTAAAAGCTGCTTTGGAAGTATAGGGCTTCTACAGGGTAATTGGAGAAACCGCTATTCAGTGCACGGCATCCGGCTGAATCGCGTCTTTCTTAACGGCGAAAACTGCAGAAGACGCGATTGTTGCGATTGTATTGGAATCCGCGGTTAACGCGTTAAGAGCCCATAGCTCGCTGCCGGTTTTGCTCAGTATCGCAAAGAGCGCTTTTACGATGTTCCCGTGAAAAGTTTTATTGGGGAACATATAGAAACGGTGTAATGGCTGAGGAATCTGAAGTGGAGACAAATTCCAACTGTTCTAGCCTGTACTTTGCTAAACTCAGAAAAAGCTTACGATTTTGGTGTAAGAATCAGAAATGCGAGAATGGACCAAAAGAAAACGTGTATAGACAGTATTTGACGAAGTAACGAAAATGGACATCAGGAAGAGTCAGAGAAACAGAATGAAAACGTGAACGCAGATGAACGAACGATGCAGACATACATTGCATTCGGTAGCAGAGCAGAAAGAGAACAGAAACTTTCCCCTACACTAACTTCGGGGTCCAGCACAACAACTTTGACAACGCCAGAAACGAAGTTTCTATCACGTGTAAAAGCTGCTTTGGAAGTATAGGGCTTCTACAGGGTAATTGGAGAAACCGCTATTCAGTGCACGGCATCCGGCTGAATCGCGTCTTTCTTAAGCGTAAAAACTGCATAAGACGCGATTGTTGCGATTGTATTGGAATCCGCGGTTAACGCGTTAAGAGCCCATAGCTCGCTGCCGGTTTTGCTCAGTATCGCAAAGAGCGCTTTTACGATGTTCCTGTGGAAAGATTAACTGTGGAACATATAGAAACTACATAATGGCACAGGTTTGAGGGTTTGGGGACAAATTCCACCGGTTCTAGCTTATACTTTGCTTAACTCAGAAAAAGCTTACGATTCTGGTGTAAGAATCAGAAATGCGAGAATGGACCAAAAGAAAACGTGTATAGACAGTATTTGACGAAGTAACGAAAATGGACATCAAGAAGCGTCAGAGAAACAGAATGAAAACGTGAACGCAGATGAACGAACGATGCAGACATACACTGCATTCGGTAGCAGAGCAGAAAGAGAACAGAAACTTTCCCCTACACTAACTTCGGGGTCCAGCACAACTTTGACAATGCCAGATATGAAGTCTCTATCACGTGTAAAAGCTGCTTTGGAAGTATAGGGCTTCTACAGGGTAATTGGAGAAACCGCTATTCAGTGCACGGCATCCGGCTGAATCGCGTCATTCTTTAACCGTAAAAACTGTAGAAGACGCGATTGTTGCGATTGTATTGGAATCCGCGGTTAACGCGTTAAGAGCCCATAGCTCGCTGCCGGTTTTGCTCAGTATCGCAAAGAGCGCTTTTACGATGTTCCCGTGAAAGGTTTCAGTGGGCAACATATAGAAACCGTGTAATGGCACAGGAATGATGGTTTGGGGACAATTTCCACCGGTTCTAGCTTATACTTTGCTAAACTTAGAAAACGCTTGCGATTTTGGTGTAAGAATCAGAAACGCGAGAATGGAACAAAAGAGAACGTGTATAGACAGCATTTGACGAAGTATAGAAAATGGACATCAAGAAGCGTCAGAGAAACAGAATGAAAACGTGAACGCAGATGAACGAACGATGCAGACATAGATTGCATTCGGTAGCAGAGCAGAAAGAGAACAGAAACTTTCCCCTACACTAACTTCGGGGTCCAGCACAACCACTTTGACAACGCCAGAAACGAAGTTTCTATCACGTGTAAAAGCTGCTTTGTCAGTATAGGGCTTCTACAGGGTAATTGGAGAAACCGCTATTCAGTGCACGACATCCGGCTGAATCGCTTCTTTCTTAGCGGCTAAAACAGCAGAAGACGCGATTGTTGCGATTGTATTGGAATCCGCGGTTAACGCGTTAAGAGCCCATAGCTCGCTGCCGGTTTTGCTCAGTATCGTAAAGAGCACTCTCTGTACAATTTGTCTTTGACGTAGGCCACGAGTCCGTAGTGCGCTGTGATGCTGATCAGGTGCTCAAAACCATTGGAAGTTTTTAAGCTTTTTCTTAGAGAACGCATTAGAAATGTTGTGGAGTGAATGTGCTGCAACTTGGGATAACTGTAGATAACTACAGATTGTGGCAGGAATCTACTGGGAATCTGATCTGACATCCACACTCTATGGCATTTTATTGCCTTCTCCTATACACAAAGAAGTGCAACTTGTGCAAACTTTACTCGGCAGTGCTTAAGCTCAGTGCGGTGTCAGTGCCGCGGCAGCTTGGATCAGTGCTGCCCCTTCCTCCTGGGGCTGTGACTTTGGGTCAGAGGCTGTCAATGGATTGATTCAACTGTGGGTATGGAAGATTCCACCCAGAGCTGGCCATCAGACTTCACTGAGTAAATGAATGGAAACTGAACGTGGAACTGTGCACTTCTTTGCTGCTGGTGCTGTTTGGTACGGAGAGCTGGAGCTCTATAGTACCGTGCGACTGTATGGAGAAAACTCCAAGGAAAAGAGATGAGTGTGGCAGGTGGTGTGGGACCTGCTGGGCTGCGGGCTGCCGTGGGCTTTGCCCTGACTGCTGCTGTGGTTGTCAGAGCCCTGAGGCCCTGTGCGGCACCGGTCATGTCTCACCTGCTGCTCCTGTGCATCAAACATGAGTACCTTCCTTATGGCTCTAAGCCTTGTTCCAAAAACCCCAAACAAAGCAGCAGAGTCAAAGACCGCATAGTTACCTGCTGTGGGTCTGACACTGCACCTTCCTGTTCGTGGGAGGAGAACGGGCATTGTGAGCTCTGGAGTATTGCAGCCCCTGAGTTCATGTCAGTAATCCCTGATCAGTTGTGCACCTGATTCTTTTGAGCTCATTCTGCTTGAAACATGTGCACGTGAACCTTTCATATTGAAAAGATGCATGGCCTGAAACTGAAAATTCTTCAGTGTTTCAGTATACAACAAAACACGAGGTTTGAAGGTTTCCGGGTAGTGAAATGAGTAGTGAAATACAAGTGCTTACTTCTGTTGTGTGCAGAGACACCAGTGTTGGATTTTTCTCTCTGGAGTATCAAAGATTGTATGTTTGGTTTTATATTTTCGCTTGAAGTGAAATACGTGAGATTGTAAGACAGAAGGCTGTAACTCGTTCACCGTGAAGTACATAGGTACCTCTACCTCTCGTTCTTAGACTTGAACAGTTCAAGTTGACCATTCTTCTCTCCCAGGCTATGATGCCTGGATAAGTAATGTACTCCAATTAAGTGTTACCTATTTACCATCCTTTTTGGTATCCTGCTTTTAACCTGCATGCAATCAGCCCCTTGGAGGGGAGCAAAACCAAGCTGTTATGGAAAGTGTTGGTCCTCCAGGGATCGCGCTCTGGAGTGCCACAGGTGAGCAGCACTGCTCCCGTGTGGCTCAGGGCTTTTAGCATCCAGCATTCTCTCTCCAGTTCAGGCTACGACAAATGGGAGACGGAGCAGCTGCTCCCCAAGGAGGGGCCATTTGGCCCTTTCTTTTGCCCTTCAGAAGTGCCGTGAGTGTACTTCTTCTTTTGCTAAAATATACAGTGCTTTGTTCCACGTGACAACAGAAAGCGAGGGCGGCACAGCTGCCGCGTCCTGCGCTCAGTGTCCTGCTCAGGATGAACGCCTTACGCTTAAAGCAGAGCTGAGAGTGCCGGAGATGCTGGGAGTTTCTCCTATTTGTCTGTTCTTAGAAAGCTTCTATCCGTGATTGCACCCTGAAGATAAAATCTCTTTCTAGATGGCGTGCATTTTACACGCAGAAAAACACGTTCTTCTGCAATGCAGGTTCTCCTTGCCCTGCGGGGTGGCTCGGCTGGGGCAGCGTGCTTTTCTGTTGCCCACAGAGCTGTCCTGTGCTGTGGGAGTGGTTCTTCAGCCAAGTTAAATTCAGTTATCCTAAAAATGCATATTCTTTCTTACCTGTAAGTTTAAATAGTCTCTCAGAAAGGAAATGTGCCAGCAGGAGTGGCGGGAAGGCCTCATGCTGTGAGGCGTCCTCTATCTGGAGTTCCAGGAGAGATGGATGTGCAGGATGACGCTCTCACCTGGCACTGCTGGGCTCTGTCCCTGCTGACCTGGGGCACGGAGTGAGCCCATGGCACCGGCAGCTGCGTGCAGCAGGAGGGAGCACTGATGGAACCAGGCTGGAGAGCTGCGGCTCACAGCACTGACACTTGTCCTGGAGCTCAGCCCCGGCGTGGCCACGTCAGCCTGTATGGAAGGAATGTGTTTTGGTACTGTATTTCCTCCCAGTGAGCTAAATAACTGTAAGGAAACAGTGAAAGCAGTGCACCTTTGTGCAGCTTCCACTGAACTGTAGGTGAACGCAGCTAGCTACCGGTCCCCTCAGTAAGCCCTCAAGGGTACATGGGATCAAATTTACCTTTCTCCGTGTCACGAGTAGCTTTCCAGGCTTACCAACCGCATCTGATCCAATTTTCTCACCCCAGGAAATGATGAATGTATTGTTACGGAGCAGAACCACGCTGCTGCAGAGTTAGAATGCTTGAAAAGGCTGCAGTGAGTTCTGTTCTGTGCAGGGTCTTTATTGAGGGATGTGGCCAAGTATGAAGCCGTGATCTAGAGAAGAAGTGGGAAAATCTGAGGTCATGCATCTATGCTGAGTCTCATCTGCTTTGCTGTTTTACAAATATTTCTCCTATTTTGCTCACCGTTATCGTCTGGAACAGAATGTGCAATGTGAGGCACAGTGCACATGGGCTGTAACGAGAAGGTGGTTGTTACTTGATAGCAATCCCGAGTGTCATGTTTGGTTGTGTCCCTTCTGGAAGAAAAGCATTAAGGTTTTTCTTTACCTATAAGAAAAGCATCGGTTTGCCCATTACTGACTTCTTGTGGAGTTTGTGCCAGATGTATATTAAATATTTTGGTGCTTTTTCTAATCCAAGTTGCCATTCATTCACCCTTTTGTTGTACTTCTGTATGTTGAAGCGTCGACACACCTTTTAAGAAAAACAGGGGAAAGAAAAGAATGAAACCCCATCACCGCCACAGTAGTATTGCCTGTAGTCACTGTATCCTGAGTTCTGTAGCTTTGTACATGTTCAGAGCTTCTGGGTCTCCTTACTCCTGTAAGGTCTGGGGGAGGGACAGCCCGAGGAAGCCAGTCCCTCGGGGAGGGAACTTGCACGTTGTTCTGTGCGGTACTCAACAAATGAGGCGTTTGTTGTGTTTATATAATGACACTTTGGTGTTCACTTTTTGTGAAGCTTTGTACAAAATGTTTTATTTAAACCTGAAGTCCCTTTTTACATTTTCAATTAAAAGGGGAAAAATTAATTATTTTTTCATGACTATAACTAGGACTCTTGCTGCTTTTATTTGTTATCTGTAGTTTCCCAAGCAGGAATCCTGGCTGCTTACTAAGCCCAGCACAGGGAGCTGCCTACCCTGTTCTTTAGTGCATTGGAATTAAAATTGGCCTGTTTCATTTGCTCAGATTTGCAGTGCACATGTGTTGGAGGCACTGGGTGTGAGCAGTGTTAACGTGAGGGGGCTGCGCAGGGGGATGAGCGTCAGCGCGGGCAGTTGCCGTTCCCTGCAGCAGTGCAGGGTGAGGGGCTCAGACTGCCTGTCCGCTTTTGTAGCAGCTCACTGCGCTTGTCCCGGTTTGAAAAGGGCTGCCGAGCTCAGCAGGCTTGGATATGGTACCTTTCTGAAATAAAAGGTATAAACGGCCACGTTCATCTTTTTTTCCTCATTCATTTGAGGAAGTCTGGAGGTATGAAGAAGCCTGAAGTGAGCACTGCTGTGCGCTCCCTGGCGCTGCAGTGCCCGTCTGCTGCCATCGCTCTGCTGGGAAGCAGGAGGGGGTGATGATCTATCAGCTGCATTTCATCCTCTCCGGGACAGTAACTACTTCAAAGTAATCTCAGCCTATTTCAATTCATGCTAAGAAACGCTTGGTCCTTGGTCTCGCTTTGAAACTTGGTAACAAACATTTTCCTTTTTTGCCCCCAACACTCAAAGCTTTCCAGGGCGTTCTCGTGCTTCAGTTTGTTGATGAGAGGTGGTCAAGCAGGGCGTGCCGAGCTCGGGGCTGATCCATTGAGCTGTACCTCATCTCACACTACTACAGGTCAGGGCTGGCTCCTGCAGCAGCTCTGCACTTACAGCTTCCCCCAGAAAACACAGCGAGTGAAGTTTGAGCAGCTGCGTGCTTTCCTTGAGATGGCCCAAACAGTCCTTGCCCTTCCCCCTGCAGCCAAACTGCAATTTGTTTGTTTTCTAAGGGGCTATGGGAGAAATGAGATTGCCCAAGAGGTATGAATCACCAATTCCTCCTTTCCATGAAGGAAGTACACAGCTTTTCCAGAAGCGAGGCCTGCACTGTTTTGGGCGCTGGCACAGTACATTCCCACGGAGAGCGTGGAGCCGCTGAGCAGCTGCCCAGGCTCGACACGATGCTGCAGTGAAAGGAACCCCATGGTACAGCAGTGCCCCGCGCTGAGACAGCTCAACTCGCTGAATTCAATCGCAGCCATCGGGTTCTTCTGCCCCTGCGCTGCCCTCAGCTCTGCCCAAGCATTGCCAAGCTCAGCACCAGGGGAAAAAGCCACAGGCAGAAGCATTAACGGAAAGGGCTTGGTGCTTTCTAGATGTTTTCAATAGCTTTTATTTTTAGACTTTATAAAAGACACAGAGTGAAAACCTATTGTTTGTATAGCAAGGGCTCTTTACAAAGACATCAATATTTAAAATAACTATGAATATCTTCACAAAAGACTTTGATTAAAAATTTGGCAGTTTAACAAGCGCTGCTCCCTCTGTCATCTTTTATTCGCATCAGACCAAGGCCGGACTGTGATCCATGAATGCTGCAACATAAACAAGAGATGTTATTTCTGCTCAGGGCAGCCTTGATGCATGCAAGCTAGCAGCCCTACGAGGGAGAAGCCTGCAACCCCCCAGAGTAGAAAACTGCATGTATTACTTTCTGCCCAACAAATTTTGTCATTCTTTTGGAACAATAAACTTATCCGCCCCCTGCGAAACAGTAATTTGGGAACCACTCTCGGCAAGAAAACTCTCCCAGGCCTGGGAAAGCACTCCCTTCTTCCCATCAGTCCAAGACACGGCTGTTACATGGAAGCAGCAAAACTCCATTTGTACACATCTATGTGCAATCAGCACTGCTCTAATGAGGTAGAAACTGCTGCTGCTTCAGTGTGCGTGCTCTTATTCTTTGATGTGATGGGTAACCAGCTAAACAATCTTTTCTTAAAAGATACCTATTTTGGAATTCATTTCTATTTTGGAATTCATTTAAGCTACTAGAAACCAGCCACTGACAGCAGATTGTGCCAAGAGCTGCCCCTTGGCACGTGTGCTTGCTGAAATGATTTGTCACAGGCACTGAGCACATGACTGTTGGCTCAGGCTGCCTCAACCTTCTGGAGACAGTGGTCCAGAAGATAACACAGCATCACACTGCCACTCCTCAGGAAGCTCTGCAGGTTAGGGCAGCACACCTGGTCACCCCACTAGGAGAGGTGCTGCCCCATCCCCCTGCTCATCTGCTGGCACAGCACCTGTCTCCCTGGACCAGTACCACTTTTGCTGAAGGGACCTGCAGCAAGGCAGACCTAGCAGAGATACAGTCAGAGATACAGGCCTTTCCCGGGAAACGTTTACGCTTTCTGGTCAGGACCTGAGCAGTGAATGACCGTGGCAGCTCAGGCTGTGATATGAATGAAGGCTGAGCCATATGGAAACATCCCTGCTAGTAGCTCTGAGGCCCAACTCAATGTGTTTGTCCTTTCCTACAAAAGCTTAAGGACTAAGTGAAAAGTGGTTGGTTTTCTTCTTTTTTCTTTTTCATTTTCTCTTCCACATTATGCTTGCGTGTTTCTGATAGAAGAATGAAGGAAGGAACCACCTCTGATCCAGGCTAAGGACGGAGCACATATGTCAGTGCCACTACAACTGCTAGACGGTGCCTGGGCTGTAGTGCTTCAGTGGTTTGAAAACAATCAAATGCATAAAAGCCCAACATCCAAAAACCCAGCTGCTGCGGAACCTCTGCCTGATTCAGTTAGAAACACACAGAGCTTACCTTGCTCTCCCAAAACTGCAGAACTGTATTGGCTTCAAAACAGGTACAAAATGCCCAGCAGGGGCTCCATCCAACCAAAAAACACGTGCAACTAATCAACACTCTGGATTTCAGCCTTGCTAACGTGGAGCATGACTCATTAGGCCAATAAAACCTAAACTTCCTATATGAAAATCAGACTAAAATACAGCAGCTTCTTCAGGGCTTTTGTTAGTCTTTTTCCTTTTTAATAGATGAAGACAAAAACACGAGGCAGTTAGTTACCTGTTCATTCCAGGAAAGAGAACAACACACAAGGTGTTATTCTGCAGACTTCTATCAAGCTTTTTTATATGCTGGTCTAACTTCTTCACCTTTTTCTTTACATCCTGCTCCTGTGTAACAAAATACAAGTATTACAATACCCCATTCTTCTGCAGGTACATAACAATCACATTTAGAAATGCTTATGAGGAGGCTGAGCTGGGGCAGCATCAGGGACTGAGCAGGTGAGGACAGCAGTGACTGTTACTGCTGGCACCTGGAAGGGCACCAGCTCAGCTGCAGGGAGAGCTGCACACTCTACTCAGACGGCACTGCAGCTTCCTCCAGTAAGAGTGACAGCCACACACACAGACCTGTTCCTGCCTGTAATGCTGCACGATGATTCATTTCTCTCTCTGACTTCCAAACCATTTCCTATACATGTGCTCGGTCTGCTCCCAGGTGATATGCTCCAGCTGCTGAGCAACATCACTTACTGCCTCATGCCACCACGCTGGATTTGAGACTCTATGGTACCCTGCAAACACCACATAATCTCCCATGGTATTACATCTCCTAAGCACCTTATGCAGATGGACCTGGGGCAGCTTCTCTGCACCAGAACGAGGAGGTCCTCCTGCTGCACAAGCTCTGCACTGGTGGCTGCTCCTCATGATCACTCCTGGCTCAAGGCAGTAAGCAGTTCAATGTCATACACCTTCTCACTAACAAACAGAAACAAGCCAGCATAGCCTTAAACTCACAGAGTGAGACAGCGGTGCCATTTTCTCACTTAAACTGTTTCCTCTTTGCTTTTCGCTGCTGTGATTCATTTGCCAAATCCACCTCCAGAGGTGACCTGGAGCAAGAGCATGCCTGCTTCTGAGTGTGCTGCCCTTCGTGGCCCAGCCACTGATAGCTTCCAGGGCATCCGCTGCACTCTGTGATTTCTGGAACTCTGAAAAACAAAGAGGAAAGAATCATGATTTGCCAGTTCTTTTTCCCTGTTCTTTGGCACCTGCAGGGCAAGGCTAAAGCTGGAGGAAGAAGACAAGAAACTGAAATTGCTGCAGTGAGCAGATGTTATCTTGCTTCAGGCAACGGTCAGACCATCAAAATGTCAGATAAATACAACAACACTCTTCCAGTTGTTCTCCTGACTTCTCAGAAGTGATCACTAGTTGGTGTGAAGCTGCAGCCACTCTTTCACTGGACTATCACTAAATGTTGGCACTTGGAGCACATGCGAATTTCCATCATATTTCCAAGGGCTGCTGAACAACGTTGCATGAAGGAAATAAGCAGGCTGCATTGCAGAGCCACTTACTGAGGAAGCAGCAGGTCCTGTGCTTCCCGCTCTGGAGATCCTTTGGCAGGAACAGAGTTTCCAGATCTTTCAAGGGGCTGAATTCTTCTTGCAAATCTGCCTCAGTTAATGACTTCTTTATTCCCGCCACATAAATCATCCCTTCGTTTTCTATATCCACTTCCAGCTCCTTTATCAGAACATCACAGTCCAGTGTTGCAGCAGTGATGGGTCTCTGAACCTGAGGTGGGTCCAATAGGAACAAACACAATGCATCAGCCAAGGCAGCTCTGTCTTCTGAGCTGCTATTCTAAATGATTTTGTCTCATTATCAAAACTTTGTTAGCTTTCCTTGAACAATGTAACTAGTAACTGTAGGCTAGCTTAAATAGTCATGAAAAAGGAAAAGAGCACATTAGCAATGCAAGAACACTAGATGATTAAGAACCCCATACTGCTTACATGGCATTTCAACACCGAGCATCTCAGCTTTTCATTTTAAAGATCGAGTTGTCAAGACCCCCTCCTGCTGTCCAACAGGAAGGAAAGGAGGCCACAGCATAAGCTGTCTCAGAAGATGGTGGCAGCATGGCCAGCTGAGATCCATCCTATGCACTACGTAGATATTAAAAGAATTGTACTGGCCCATAATCCTGCACTAAACGTAATCTAGGCTTTTACTATTTACTTTGCATACCTTAATGCAGGATCCTGCTACCTCAGCTCCATTTAAGGTTTCCACAGCAAGCTGGGCAGCTTCCAGCACATCGTATTGGATACAGACGTATGGCTTCAAACAAAAGGACAGGACACTTCAGGTTTATGAACAGCAGATATTAGCCCTCTCCTTTTACAACTCAGGTCTCGGAGTTCTTTTTTGTTTTAAAAGGCATATAAGGAGTTTGAGTGGGTGATGCAGGTAACGCTTTACATACCATAACTATTAAAAAGCCCCTTCAATTAGCTCAACTATTAAAAGCAACCTTCTTCTGCCATTACAGGCCTTGGCGTATCAGCTCTCTTGCGAGGGACAAAAAAAAAAAAAAAAAAAAAAAATCAACTCAGCATCATGAATACTAGGTTAAAGCTTTGCAGCTTGGATGTTATATCGTATCAGCTGCGTTCATTCTTGTCACTCTGTGGAGCAACTTTCATGTGTGCTGAGAACTGCCCCCCTCACACTCCACCCCCAAAAAACCACCAGAATAGCTGGTAATTAAATGTTTCTAACCAATATCTTTTCAAGAGATGACTCTTGCCTTCACCACCTGCCAGCACGCCGAATGCTGTCAGTGCTCCTCACCTGGTTCGTTTCAGTCACCACTGTGAGGGACTGGATTGGCCCACACCTTCCAAATTCTTTTTTCACAGACTTCAGACAAACGTTTTCCTCAAAAGGACCTGCGTAAATTGTCAGCATGTCAGTCAGCTTGTTTCTCACCTGTAAGAATATAGATTAGAGAAGGAACTTCACAAAGCAAGGAAACTAACTACCAGGTGCCACCAGATACATAATGTCTCCTCCCAAGATCAGCACTGAAGACTATTCTCACACAAATAAATGAGTACCTTCTCGCAAAATCCAGATGCAACGTACTCTGGATCCAAACTGAACTGAATTATACTGAATGTGGAGAGGGGAATGTGTTCCAAGGCTCTCTGAAGAATCTGGAAGGAAAAAAAAGAGGCAACTCTACCACAACAAACCAGAAACAGAGTTCCTGAACTTAATTCCCAACTTTGCTTCTCATTGCTGTCTAAGGAAGACCTCAGGCAGAAATTACTTTTCAGTGAGTCCTGAGAGAGTGACAGAGTATCAAAGCCTATTTTTGAAATGCCAAAATGGATGCAGCTAACCTGGTATCAACACCATTGCTGAAAGCACTTATCAGTCAGCTTTTTAAAACATGACCCACCTACTGCCCCAGGACAAGAAGAACTTTTGGCAGGGGGCTGAACTTGATGATCTCCAGGGGTCCCTTCCAACCCCTACAATTCTGCAACTCTGCGTGACACGTGTTCAGACCAACCCACTCTGAGTCCATTCACCTGTTTGATGGAAGTGCTGAGGTCACTCTGACAAAGGCCAGAAGAGTCCAGCTTCTGTCTGCCCAAAAGGAGTGGCTTCTGGCCCATCCCCTGCAAGCAGGCCAGGAAACTAGCAGAGAGAGAAGAAAAAAAACTCTGCAAATTACATTAGTTATCAATGTCATGAGTTACAAGCCTTCAAGAAGTGCCCATGATTGAAAAAATGATACAGTTCATTCAAGATATTTTAATGAAATATTTTTGTCCTCAGAAGAAGCCCAGAAAACACTTGTGAAATTTAAGATGTAACTTCCGAAAATGTTTTAGTGCTACCCTGCAATTCACTGTCTCTCTCTGAAGATACTGGAAGCCTCTCGAAAACAGCTTCAATCAAAGGAATAACATGCATCTCTGAGAATCTTGTTACCATGGTTTGGATGAGTACGGAGGACCATTCAGCTGCTTTTGGACTCCACATCGCAGTGGCTGCACCACAGATTTGTTTGGTGAGACTTCAGTCTGCCTTTCAGCTGCCAGCAGCATTTCCAAGTTGAGTTCTGCTACCTTGCGGAAAGAAGATGAGCAGTTGGCTTTCATCTCTGCTAATTGTAACAAACCACCAACCCTGTGCTTGCTCCATGAGTCACCTGGGCACATTCCACAGCAGTGGGGAGACGCAGGGATTCATTTTTTGCCTTATTACTTTCTGTTGTCGTTTTCAAGCAAGCAGTACTTGAGCATCATCCAGCAAGCACATCCAAAAAGTGTTCTCAGAAACCAGCAGCACAAGAGAGAGACTTCAGACTGATAAAACCAGCTCGAATCGCTGACAAAACATAGAAGGTCCCTCGCTTCTTTCACTGAGAGAAAAGGACAGGCTGTCCCACAGGCTGCGAGCGGTGGAATCCTTCTCTTCCCAGCGCCCTTGTGAGAGACCAGCAGCAATGCTCATTCACAGAGCATCTGAGTACAGAGACACTGGTGATGTTCCAAGTTACTGAGATACCAAGACACAGGCTGAAAGAAAGCTACCACAACCAAGGCTTATACCACAGCTCCATTTCCTCAGTAAAAGAATGGGCAAGAGTGTTCTTCCATTGTAAGCACAACAATTTGTACTTTCTGCTATTAAGGACATGAGACATAGCTACCTTCGCCGGTCCTTTCTCAATAAAGAACTGAGCCAATTCCAGCGCAGCTCTAGCATCTTCTGCAGGATCATGACCAAGCCTCTGTTCACACTGGATCTCCTTCCTAGGGCATCAAAATTAGATATACAGGAAGGCTGTCTACTTTTCCATACTAACCAACATCTTGTTTTTTTTTTCTGAGGTAGGTCCTTTTCAGCAAAATAGCTTTCATCTCTCAAAAAATGATTTTAGTTCCATGCAGCAATTAAATTTGCTAAATATTTCCCAAAGTTACCGCAAGAAACACTTTTGCCAAATTGAGCAAAACACAGGGTTTGACAGAAGCAGTAAAGCATAACCATTCTTCATTTTCCCCCTTGATCAATGACTGAACTCACAATTTGCATACAGGAGGGGAGGCAACCTCCAGCTCTGAGAAGTTTGGAGCTGAACTGTGAGCACTGCACTGCTAGGACATGCTACGGTAGCTGGCATAGGAAGGGATACAATTAAGTCAGTACATTGTACTTTCCTAAATTTGCATTTCCTTCTTGATAGATGCAACAAATCTCATTTGTGTGAGCCAGAGTGCATCTGCTGCTCTACAGTTTCATACACTGCACAACAGCTGGTTTTGTGGTACACCTACAGACAAGAACTCAGATCTGGTTGTGCCAAGCATCCTTGCTCAAAGCCAGGCCAATCTGCTGTGCTACTTAACGCTTCAAGGAAATAGCAAATTCTTTGATACCATGTTTATTTGCTCGTTCCTTTGAGTTTTAGTGGAAAAAAAATATTCTGTTGCTACTGGTGGAAAAGCAGGACCCCATGAACCACAACAGTTCTAATACATCCCATGACAAAGCAGTCACAATCTCACCTGAGAACAGCTTTGGCTAGAAATTTTAGCTTAAATCTTCGGCCTTCATTTCTGGCAAAAAGTCATGAAGTATCAATAACACTGGGATGGATCATCTGGAAGAGAGAAAATATCACCAGTTTAAGAACAGCAGTCGTACAGAACTGGGCAACAACTCCATTGTTATCCGTGCCTTTTCATTTCAGTTGCCAGCTTCTTGTTGACATATAACAGGCCCATAACAACAAAACACATGGTAATAATGAAACAGGCATCAATCTCTTTTCTAACACTCTGTTGGGAAGATCAAAATCAAATTAGAAAGATTAATTATGACTCAGGGATTTTAGGCTGGTTAAATTAAATATACGAAGGGCTTTGGCTCTTCCCATGACAGAGTTATATCCCTGTCTAATCAGATTTCCCCCTTCCTTTTGAGTTCAGAAGAGCAGCTAGCACGTTTTTCTATGTGTAAGAGGAATCTCTCTCTTTCAAGTCCTTGCAAACATAAAGTTACATATAACGAAAAGCAATTAACAAGTGTCTACTAATTAAAAATAACTGTTTGGGCCTTTTACATCTGAAATGAGTATCATCCAGCTAGGAAAAACACTCACTTGCAAAGCCCGAAGGTCAGCATTTAGAGAATGACCCACCAATACTGCATCACGGGGAAGTATCTTTTTCAGTCTGGTTTGTATGTCTGCCAATCTTGTTTTCACTGGAAGAAGCATTTTCCTTGTGATTCCTGAGTATCTTCAAAACAGAAATTAGACGAGGTAGAAGCAATGCATTAGCAACAGCATTTACTGGAGAAAATCACTAGCAGGGCACGCAAAATATGAATCCAGCATAACTTATGACAGAATGTTATTTACTGCTTTCTCTGTGGACATATTCCAACACAAGAGGATGCACTGCAGAGATACCAAGCTGCTGTGCTGTCACATGTTTCAAATGGCAGTTCTCTCAAGCATGACTTAAGTGATGCAGTACTCAGCATCAGACAGCACACATAACAAAATCCTGCATGGCTGTTGTGGAAGGAGGTGCTTCCAATAACGTGAGGGAACTGGCAGCTCACCCCTTCCATAAATCCAGACTAAGACTTAGAGAAGACATGGTTTGAGTCTGGTCTGCTTCTGCTGTAATGAGCCCAGTCTCGAAGCCTTAAGCAAGCTGATCACCTATGCGATTCTTTACCTACAGATATGCAAACTTAGCTACAAAGCAGAGAGTTGATTTACAAACCTGTATCTTACCCTGCGTCCTTTTTAAACCCAGACCTGAAGAGTAGCCTGTACTGTGATCATTTACCTATTAAAGAACGTTTCCTACAGCACTACAGAATGGCAATGCCTAGCTGGACAAGCAGACACTGTGTAGCTGCATATACACAATGCTGGTAATTCTAACCACATAGCACAAACTGTACTCTTAATACTGAGTAAAATGCAAGAGACAACAGTGAGAGCATGCACACTGAAGTATTCTGAAAGCTCCTGTGTAGAAGGCTTAATCTGAAAGGGCTGCAGGTCTTAAAGATAAGAAACTTTAATGAAAGTCACCTGGTGCAGTAGTTCACTATCACACTTTCCGGTTTGACTAGTTCATTCAGAAGGCACTGTCCCTCTGCATCCACTAAAGAGACACGAGTGACTTCATTCCCTCTTGCAGTCAGGCACTGTTAGGACAAAGCAGATGGAGGTGCTGGCTCTGCTCAGTGCTGCCTTTCAGAATACTTAGCTTTGGCTACAGCCAATGTCACTACCACAAGTCACTTTACTCTACCTAGTAGAGTAGATCTATCTTATCTATATTAGATTATTATATATATAATATATATAATATATAATATATATATATAGATTATCTTATCTATATTAGATCTACCACCTGCAGCTTTCACACCATCCCATGCTTCATTTCAAGTGGTAAATGCCTGTCCTAAACATATCAAACACACAGCCAAGCGTAATGTAAAGAAAACCTCTACAGGGAAGTGCTGAATTCACAGAATCAGTTTGTACTCTGCAGTGCAGAACTGCCACTGACTGTTCTTCACCGAAGAAGATAATGCAACTTAAAAGCAGACCCCAGAACACACCTCATTCACTCAGTTTGGATGCTGCCACAGAACTGTGATGGCTACAGAAAAGCTGTGGCACAGAGCTTTTCGCACTCCCAAACCTTGGGGAGAGCTGAGGGAAGGAACTGTAAACAAAAACCTCAGGACTAGAGCACTGGCAATAAACCTAGCAGATCCAGACACTGTTGTGAGAGTCAGCACAGAACTGAGCTCCCTTGCTGCACTGCTCAGGACAAAGAGAATTTTGCTGCTGTTTCCAGAATCACCGAGTCCCTCACATGGCTGCACTGGCACCAGTACCATCAAAGAATGGACTGGAATCACGTATGCCAAAAGTGGTTTAATAAGCACACAGGGTGCCTGGTTCATTTTGGAAGAACCAACAGGAGCTTGGCTGCTTGACGATGCTTTGTAGGGTCACGCACTTATTGTTACCATTTCACAATCCAGACCGAAGAGGGGGCTGCTGTCTGTCCTCTGAAGATCACACTCTGTGTACATATAACCCCTTACATCCAGGGGAATCTAAAATGAAAAGATACACGTGAATAAGGCACAGACCTCTTCTTCTAATAGTTACCATACAACCTATTTAACCAAATATCTCATTCATTTTCAAAATTAAAAAAAACAAAAACATACAAACCAAAACTTCAGAAAACCAACCTCTCATGGGATAATCATTCTTTTTCAGCTCTTCTGAGCTTAGAGTATAGCTCGTGAGGCCTTGCTTTTCTTTCCCATATTTCTGGATGATCGGATCACATTGCAAGCCTGAGCTTTTAGGAACACAATCAACACCAGTGGAAATCAGATCTGTAATGTACAGGATCATGTGTCAGGATCAGATAGCACTCCTTACTTGCAGTTGGTTTTCTGCACAAGTAGGAACACTTGAAGGCTATGCCATTTAAAAGAAAACGCATGGAGCAACAAACTGTACGTACACTGGGATATTTAATGCACGCTGGCATACAAGTTCATCAGGACACTTGAATCCACTCCCAGTGCAGCTACTGACACTGCTAGCAGCCTGTGAGCCAGTCCCACCACAGATCTATCTGACATTCCTCTCAGTAGAAGAGAGCACACCTTCCTCTGACAGTGCAGTCATTTATCTCATGTAAGCCGTAAAGTAGAAAGAGAGCTGCTTTTATCTATAAATTTCATTCTCCAAAGTATTGTTCACAGAAAACGTGCTGTAAGTGCAGTTCACAAAGAAGCAAACACTCAACTGTCATCATAATCCACAGCTGTATGAAGTTTAGCTATTTTGTAGGTGGCCCTCTGCAGACGGCACTTAAGGAAAACTGTACCTGACATCTCAGCTCCGTGACAGTGCAGTAGGCTTACAGTCAAGGTGCTAGAGGACTCCGTTATTACAGTGAAAGTAACGGCCGCTCATTCTCCAATTTAGGACTTGAATTCAAGACTCCTTGCATTACATTCCTAACAATTTCAGTGGAGTTCTCATGGTAGTCTTGCAGATTTTGTACAAGCCTGCTGGATTACAGTTACCTCTATAGAGTGTAAAAATAGGATATCAGTTGTCAAAACACCTGTTCTTTATCTTCAATTGCAGCTCAGTATAACAAAAAACTATAGACACATCTTACAGTAAAATGATCACAAAAGGGGTAATGAAGCATCAGAATTCTGTATTAAACTCATTAAAAAATTATCTTGGCTTTTCGCATTTACTTGTGATAACAAACCCAAGAGGGTTCCTTTTGTACATTTTTCCTTTTGTAAACAAGTTGACCATAGCAGCATGCTATGCATGCACAGGGTGCAAAGCCATTAAATTACTCCTGAAAGTGAATCACCGTGACCAAAACAGGTAACACAAAGCTAAGCAAGGTACCTTGTGCAGTGCCTTGAGGTTTCAGGCTTGCTCCTTCACCACACAGACTGGCTAGGAAGTCAGCTGAAGGGGGTGGTAATGTGAATCTCTGAAAAAAAAGAGATCTCAGAAAGCTGGAAACATAGTAGAAATGTCAAGCATATAAGATGCCTCTTTATCCCAAGGCCTCACCAGTTTAGGGAAGGATGGGTAGAAAGGAAGTACATTTGGCATTTTTTGAGGAAAATGAAACAAAGACAGTTCAGTTCTAATGACACACAATATAGAATTGTTTGTTACAAGAAGGTTTTGCCTTCAGTGATGTAATTAAGACCACAAATTGTAGTCCTACACTGATAGAACCTGATGCAGTTCCGGACTTTTCAGTTACGCCACGATTTCGTATTTGCTGCAGTTTGGGAAACTACACTACAAGTGTGAATCAAAGCACTCCTTCCTTTTTCTTCCTTCCTTTCTTTTCTTCCTCTCCTTCCCTCCCAAGACTTTGCTTGCAGCTCAGAAAACTAAAATGACTCTTTCAATAATCTTTAAATAAAAGGAAGAAACTTGACATAGAGTACACACACTGAGATTTTTCAATCAGTGGCAACAGCATAACTCTATAGAGATTCTCCTCACTCACACCCAAGAGTAAACTTCAAAAGAGCGGAGGTATTTTTAATCTCCCAGGCACCCTTGTAGGAGTCAGAAGCGTAGAGAACTGAAACACCACTGTATACACATTTGACATGGAAAGGCTGCAGAGATCTAAGCGTTGAAAACGTTTCGCACGTTGAAACCCTGGCCTCTGCTCTGAGCTGTCAGAGCCTACAGAGATGCTCCCACCCACTTGGTGAGGAAGCAAAGATGGACACTTCCTGCACGAGATACCACAGCCTCTCTGCAGCAAGCAGTCACTGGGACGTCGCTTCAGCACTGCGAGAATTTTAGCAGACAGCAACAGTTCAGGGACTTACATGCTGGAACACTTTCCGGAGGTGTTTGAACTGTAAATAGAATTTGTAGAAATGGAGCTGGCTCATTTCATGCAGAACAATAACCACAACGCCAGCCAGACGGCTTTGGTGATAAATATGGCACCAGCTGCAATAAAACAGATAAATAACTAAATACATCTCAGAGCAACACAATCACCATACGCTTAGAAACAAACTCAGAGCTAGCCCAGCTTTTAAGTCTGTTGATGGCAAAGCACCAAGTGACTTCAACAAGAAGAGGCCTCTATCACTTATTCTCAGCCAGACACCCATCTCTGGACACAACACGAGAGACAGAGAAAGAATGAGTTGCAACCGAACTCCAGCACAGTACCATTTCATGTCTTATCATACCTCATTTACATGCATCAGAAGAGGAACCCAAACCTGTAACTCCTGCTGTAATGATGCAATCTAGTCCATCAAACTAAGACTACTTCAGCAAAATGAACATTTCACAAAACCATTTTCCGTTCAGTATTAAAAACTTGAAGTGTTCCTTGCATTTAGCTTTATTGCAAGACACACTACATGCTGCCATACGGGAGCCATCCGAGGCCACACACACCCCTCAACCTTACAGTAGGAAGCAGAAGAGTTACTGAGAAGATGAAAAAGGGCAAAGTGACTAAAACGGCCTTCCCAAAACACTCCAAAGAAATCACTTCGTACACCTGACACAAAAAGTATAGCACTAACATTTTAACACTGAATTTCCTCTCTCAGCGCGTGAGCCCGCTGTTCCACAAATTGTTTTGTGTTTCATGCAGTCACAGAAACAAGTACGAAATTGACGACCCTGGTGGTGGTCAGCCCTTAAGTGGTGTCTGGGAGAGGTGGAGCCAGACTCCACCCCTTCCAATCACACAGGCACATTACCTTCACCTGTGCCCCTGCGGCTGACTCAGTGCTCGACTCAGGTGATCAATCAGTGGTTCAGGCCGTGATTCAACAGTTCCCATACAAGCCCACACTTCAACATCTGTTACCATCAGCATCGCAGTAACCTGGGTACTTGGGTACCTGCAAACACCACCACGTGCAGACATGTGCACACCTCGCACAGGGCTCTAGCCAGAACCCATCTGCTTCATGTAACTGCAGCAACTGTTGAAGCACACAGGTCTCCTGACCCTGCTGCAGAAACTGTTTCACAGCATCCAAAGGAGCCGTGGGCAGAGCACATCAGAGATGAGGCAGAACCACAGAATTCAGCACAGCAGTTCTTTAAGCCATGATCACAAATTCACAAGCTCTCCCAAGCTGATCAGCAAGAACATGTGCTATTTTGGAGACCGACACTGACTATTTGGCTGTGGAACTCATCTGACCTGTAAAAATCTTCCAATATAATCTTTTATTACATAACAAAAGGACATCACCAAGGGCAGATCATACCTGACCCAGCTGGTGGCCTTCTGTGATGCAAAGACAGCACCGGTGGACAAAGGAAGAACAACTGATGTCCACCTGCACGTGTGCCAGGCCTCCAACGTGGTCCTGCACCACATCCCCATCTCTGAGTGGGAGAGAGATGGGTGTGAAGGGTGCTTGGTGCTTGGTGGGTAAGGAGCTGCTTGGATGTGGCTGTGCTCAGTGGCTCTGTGTGCAGGTGGAGGCCGACGAGCGGTGTCCCCCAGGGGCCCGTCTGGGACCGGTGCTCTTCCACATCTTCACCAGTGACACACATAATGGGATCGAGTGCACCCTCAGCACTTTGCTGATGGCACCACAGAAGGGAGGGACGGCATCCAGAGGGAGCTGGACAGGCTCCAGAGGTGGGCACACGAGAACCTAATGAGGTCCAGCAAGGCCCAGTGCGGGACGCTGTACCTGGGTTGGGGCAATCCCAGACGTGTACGGACTGGGAGAACAACTCACAGAGAGCAGCCCGGGATCATCCCCCTCTGCTCTGCCCTCGGGAGCCCCCACCTGCAGCACTGCATCCAGGCCTGGGGCCCCAGCACGGGAAGGACGGGAGTGTTGGAGCAGGGCCAGAGGAGGGCACAGGGATGCTCGGAGGTTGGAGCTCCTCTGCTGTGCAGACAGGATGAGGAGCTGGGGGTGTGCAGCCTGGAGAAGAGCAGGATCCAGGGAGACCTCATTGCAGTCTTCCAGTGCTCAAAGAGGGATTACACACAGGAGAGGGACTGACTGCAGCAGCAGCGATAGCAGCAGGGGAAAAGGCTTCAAAGGGAAAGAGGCGGCGAGGCGCTGGCACTGCCGCCCGGAGCTGGGTTGCCCTTCCCTGGAGGTGCTCACAGCCACAGCGGGGCCCGGGGCAGCCAGAACACGGCAGGGTGAGCCGGGGGGGTCCCTTCCGACGTAACACGAGTGCTGCACGATGGCGGCACACCGCGCGCAGAGCCCGCCCAGCCCGGGGCCGCTCACGCCAGGAGCCGGGCCGCGTCCCGCACGCCGCGCTCCCACTTGTGTCCCAGCTCACCTTCCCCTCCCGGCGGCCCGGCCTGCTCCTCTTGCCGCCCGCACGCAGCCCGTCCGCGTCCCCGCCCGCGGGCCGCTTACGCCCGACCGAGCGGACGGACGCGCCCGCCACGGCCGCGCCGAACAGCCGGACCGACCGCGCCTGCGTGGGGAGCGGCGCAGCCGCGGGGCGGGACCGCGGGCGGTTTGAAGCGGCGGAGATGGCTACGAAGCGGCTGGCCAGGTGCGGGCTGTGCTCTGCACGCTGCGGCTTCTGGCGGTGTCGGGTCTGCGTTCCTCCGGGGCGGGGTGGTCTCCCCCGGGCCCGGCGCTGAGGCCGCCCCGTCCCGCCGTGTCACGCAGGTCGCTGGGGATGGCGCGGAGCGGCGGGAGCGGCGGCGGCGGCGGCGGCGGCCGCGGGGCCGCGCTTCGGCTTTCTGCTCGTCCTCGACTTCGAGTCCACATGCTGGCGGGACGCGCGGCAACGCCGCCCCGAGATCAGTGAGTGCTGCGGCGGCGCGGCCCGGGGCTGCGGGGATCGGGGGCTGCGGGGATCGGGGGCTGCGGGGTGCGCATGCGCGTATGCCCGCGGGCCGTGTTTGAGCGGGCGTTGTCCCGCCCGCCGCTCTCGCTGTGCTCCGTCCCAGTTGAGTTCCCGGCCGTGCTGCTGAACGCCGCCACGGGGCTGATCGAGGCCGAGTTCCACTCCTTCGTGCAGCCGCAGGAGCAGCCCGTGCTGTCCGGGTTCTGCACGGCGCTGACCGGCGTCACGCAGGTATCGCGCGGCTGCTCGCAGCGGTTCGGTACTCCTTTAAAGGGACAAACGCATGTGGAATCGATGTCGGTCGGTACTGACGCGGGTACTTCTCTGTCTGTTGCTCAAAGAGCCAAGTTGACGGAGGAGTCCCTCTGAACATCTGCTTGTCGCAGTTCTTGAGGTGGCTTCGGAAGGTACAAAATGAGAAGAAATTTCTGTTCAGCTCAGATATCCCAAGTAACACCGTTCCAGAGGCAAAGCTGTTGCTTTTGTTACCTGGACAGGTAGGCAACGTTCCTTTTACTTACAGTGTGAGGCAGCGTGCCTCAAACAGGAGCCCTTGGTGGGGCTGTTCTCCATCTCTGGTGCAGGGCTGTCCTGCAGCGAGGGCCATAAGGCAGCAGTGCTCACCACCCCATCACAGGGTGCCTCTGCTTCGTGCGTGGCCGTGCACCTTCTTGCACAGAGGTCGTTTTTTTTTTGCCTGTTTGGTATCCTGTGGCTCACTCAGGTGAGAATAATGCCCAATTTGCAGACGTTAGGATTAAAGAAATGTTATTTCTTTGGTTGCACTTGTTTCCCCTGTGCAGACTGGGACCTGGGTGTGTGCTTGCACTATGAGTGTAAGAGAAAGCAGTTCTGGAAACCTGACATCTTCAATTCCTGGATTGATCTCAAAGCAACATACAGGGTGAGAAAAATCAGTACACTGAAAAATGTGGATCCGTGTTATCAACTCAAAAGCTGCATCCGTGCCTATGAGGCAGCACTGTGTTCCAGTGACTTGAGTTCCCCAGCTGTTTTCATTCTGCATTACTGCACAAATAACAAGCTGTGCCATAGGACAGCGGATTTTCATAGAAATCATAATGCTAGGAAAGCAATGTGCTGTTAGATGAATCATTGCTGAGCACTGGAGAATTTTGGAGCCATTCTTCCTTTTCTGACATCTTGTGCCCTGCTTGATGCTTTGTCTTCCCAGTCTTTCCTGCATTGCTGTTACTGCCTTACATTGCTAGCTAGAAAATAGTGGTCCTTGCCTGCTCAGCAGTTACACCAGGACAAAGTTGGGAACTGTATTCTGACCAGTACAAGTACTGACCAGAACAGTACTAATAACACTGAAAATGAATGTATACTGAGAAAATGAAAGAGATGTTTTTACG
>JAUPFR010000211.1:0-66393 GCA_036925125.1 Oreortyx pictus | reverse complement strand
GGGAAAGGAAGAGGAAGGGAAGGAGATGGGAAAGGAAGAGGAAAGGAAAGGAAGTGGGAAGGGAAAAGCAAAGTATAATAATAATAATAATAATAATAATAATAATAATCATCATCATCATCAATTTAAAAAGACCACGAAAAAGAATCCCAAAAAGGTGTGGGTTGGCTCCTCCTGTCCCGTAGCCCCCCCAGCCCCCGGGGACTCGATCCGCCGCAGGGATGGAGGTGAAGCCAACTTTCCTCCGCTGCCCCAAAGCGAATCCCCATTTCTGTCTCTCAGACACTCCCGTCTCCCTCTTTCCTCCCCTTTCACCCCCTCATCCCCACGCCCTCACCTCTTTGGTCCCTAACTCCCTCTATTCCTCCCTGACAGATCAGGAACGTCCCCAAATCCCTGTTATCTTTTCCCTTTCTTCTCCCCCAGAAAAAATCACCACAGAACTGCAGCAGACAGAGCGATTCCTCTTTGCAAACGCGTATTTTCTTTCTTCCCATCCGGAAAAAAATAAAATAAATAAAAAAGAGAAGTAAAGAAAGAAAAAAAGAAAAGAAAAAAAATCTGTTCGATTTGATCGGGTTGAAGTTGGAAGAGGCGATCTTCGGTCTTTGATGAACGGACTTTGGGGGGGGGGAAGGGAAAATCGGAATGGAGCGGCGGTGCAGATGTGTAACTTTGTCCGTGTTCCTCCGCCTTTGTGTGCGGCCGGGTTGGGGGGGGGGGGGGTACAGATGCTTTATTTCACCGTCTCTCTATAAAGAGATAATTATATATCTGGTTATCCACCGGAGCAATAAATACTCTTCACCCACAATTACAGATGAAGACGGTGGGTTTAAATACCCATAAAGTCAGTGTTGGGGCTCTGGTGGGAGGCGGAATTGGAAGCGGGGAGGGTCGGGGGGTGAATGAGGTGCAGGGAGCCATTGTGGGGGGGCAGAACTCAATGGGAAAGCCCTGAGCCCTCCGCCAGCGCAATCCCACAAATAAAAGGGGGAAACTCAAGAAACAAAGCCCCAGTTCGTCTTCTTTCGGGTCCCGTAGGGTGAGCTGAGCTATCCCGTTCTCTGCTCCCCCACCCCCAAACCCCGGAGCAGAGCAGTGATGTCGGGGTCCGGGCTCAGGGAGGCACGTACCCCTCCCCCCCCCCCCCTCAGCCCCACAGATCCCCACAAAACCCCACGGGGTTTATTTCCACCAATGCAATCCGCCTATGAAAAATATCCCGCTTTCTATTACTTCTACCTCAAGATATTTTGATTTGAGGTAATCCATACCGTCTTTTCTTTTTCCTTCCCCCCCCCCCCCAATTTTACAAGGCCCGAAGGCTGCCCGACATTCCTCGCTGCCACTTCGGGTCTCCAACTGTACTTTTCCATCCCTAATTTCTTAAATACTTTCTCCTTTCGCAGCGTCTCGCGTCACCTCGTAAGGGTTTACCGGCTCGCCGTAAAAACGAAATGAATTTCCACACTCTCCCCCCCCCCCCCCCCCCCCGCCCCATAGATGAGCCTCGGAGGGGCACTGCGTGGATCTGAATCGGAATCAATTTTGGCCGAGGTTTTTCTAATGAGATATCCCGACGCTTTCTGCTTTCTCCGTGGCGGCGTTTTGCTGACCCGCGGTTGAAATTAAAGCGCAAAATCCTCTTATAAAAAAAGCAAAGCACAAAAGAAAAACCCCAAAGCGATAAAGGCGGCAGGTAGATGGCAGCGCCGATTTGGGGCTCACGCTCTCGTGTTGCAGCTCAACGCGGTTTACTCGGACTGAGGGGGATATAAGAACACCATAAGAACCCTATAAGAACCCGGAGCTTTCCCAGCACCGCAAAAACACAGAGAGGAAATAAAAAAAAAATAAATAGAAAGCTCATTTAAATTTCCAGACGGGCGGAAGAGGGGAAAAAGGATCTCAAAAATAGGGTGTTTTTTTTTTTTTAATTATTATTGTCGTGTTTTCGAAAGGAGTGCGGAGAAGGGAGAGCACCCGGAGCCGGAGGGAATAGCGGTTAGGAGGAGATTTATTGGGGGGGAAAGGGCCGGGGGGGGGGGGGGGGATGAGCATGGTTATTTCCAGTGTGAGCGACGCGAAAATGCAGCCTGATGGCGATCAGTGAGTGAATAAATACAAAATGAAGATCGTATAATTACTTTTTAATTAAAAAGAGTGATTCTGGGGGATCCACCGTCGGGAAATCCAGGCAATTTTTTTTTGGCCGCGTTTCGCAGCGCGGATCCGACGTTTTTTATTTTTATTTTTATTTTTTTTCCCCCTCTAATATATATTATTATTATTATTTTATTTTATCTCTCTTCTCCTTTTCATCTTTATTATCTCTCTTGTTAACAACACCGACGAGGCTGGATACATATATCTCCTTTAAACGCAGTCATCCGCGGAGCCATCCGAGCCGCAGATATATTAATTAATTTATTCTCTCCGCAGTAAAATATCGCTGTGTCTACCCGCTACCTACCAAGCAATAAAAAAGGAGCCTTCCCCCCCCCCCACCTCCCCCCCCAACCGCCTCTGCACTTCATTAGGTTTTACCTATAAGTTTCCATTCGAAATGATTTGCTCGAAACTAATTACTCGCCGCGTACTTCGTTTTCTTCTCGCGGGGGTCTGGAAGGTTTCAGAGTGGGGTGGGTGGGCCATATGCTGATAAACGCCGCTAATTATTCCCACTCTGTGTTTATTGGATATTTATGAACCCGCGCTCGGAATCAAACCGACGCATTCCGGATTAAGGGGTCTGCAAAGAGCCCCGGAATGGCACGGGGGAGGAAAGCCAACAGTTAATTAACATATCACGGAATTAGCGAAGGACGGAGCCTCAGCCACACGCAGACCGAGAGGGGGAAGTCCGGCCATTCTTCTCGCCTTAATGGGAATTATTAGATTTCTCGTTAATTGCTGTCATACTTCGTATCCGGGGGCTGCGAGGAGGTGCTTTTGTCTCTCGGTTGAGGGATGGGTGTGTGTGGGGGGGGAGGGATCTGAGTGAGAATGCGAGACATTTCCACGCACGGACGGGGCAGTTCCGTCGTTCAGGGCCGGACCCCGACCCCTATTTTCCCCCCTTTCCTACGACCCTACAGCAATTCCCGTCCTGGGGAGGTGTCCCCAAGCAGGACCCCCCCATTCCCAGTCCCACTGTCTGCACCTCTTTGTGCAGTTCAGTTCTGCCCCCCCCTTCCCTCCCCCCACGACACCGACGTGCCCCCAACTGCAGCTCTGTGCCCTACGCTTCTCATTATTATTATTTTTTTCCTTATTCTTTTCTTTCTCTCCCCCTTTCTTCTTCTTTTCATCCTCCTTACTCTTTTATTTTCCCCCTCTTTTTCGTTTATTTACTTATATATGTTTTCCTTGTTGGACTACACCCCCCCCACACACACAAATACCGCTTCTGATTCCTTCTTTAGACGTTTTGCTTTCTGTTCAACCATCCCTGGGTCCACCCCGGGTTTGGGTGTAAAAAACACCGATTTGGGTCAGAAAAAAAATCTGAGAGGGACTGGGGGAAAGAGAGGAGGGGGAGGAAAAGGCTTCGGGACACTCTGCGGTGAATTTTCGCCGTCGGTTGTGATGAAACTGTGCTGAAATCGGCCCCGCTCCTGCACGGCTCTGGGTTGAGCCGGGCAATGGGCGCATCTCCCCGCTCAGGGCGGGTTCTGATGGGGGAGAAATGCCTTTTTTTTTTTTTTGTATTCCCAGTGTTCTCATTATCTCTCCTATATCGGCTCTGTGCTGGAAGTACCGAAGCATGAATAATTCCCTAAAATCGAGCCGCCCGCATTAATATTTCCTACGATTTCGCCGCGGTTGTGAAATACCACCTCTGTCTTTGTCATTAACGGCAGAAATATTCCCCGCAATTAAAGAGACGGAGGTTTTCTCCCCTCGCTAACGAACTCGTTTTAAAGCCGGAGCCATGAAATACGCTCCCGAATAAAAGAAACCGGCCCCGAAATAATACCGATTTTATGGCGAAGCAACAATTTGTTCTATCCGCTCGCTTGGCAATAAATAAGTTTTATCTGTTTGGGTGAGTGTTTGAATGTCTTTGAAATTCCGACGGGCCCTCGTCAAGGTGAACCGACGGACGATGCAGACGATTTATGTCACCCCGCACCGTTCCGACCCTTTTTGGGCGTCGTTCCTCCCGCTTTCCTGCCACGCTGGCACATGAAATCCGTGGAAATGGGAGAAGCGAAGTGCGTGGGGCTCTGCGCGGAGCTCTCCTGTGTGTGCGAGCAGATGTGAATGGAGAGGGAGGAATAGAGGGGGGAAAGGGTGGACCCGCGTTAGGAGAAATCGCATTTATTAAAAAAATCAGCCGAAAAATGGGATTTTTCCCGGAAAATTCAGCAGAAGTCGCGGGCTCTGCGTGTTCATCCCATTGATTTTTTTTTTTTTTGCCCGTCCTATGGCCCTGGAGATGTGTTTGGGGAACAGGGGAAGGTGGGAGAAGTGTGGGCCATTCCTGCAGGGATTTCCTCCTTCCTCTCCTCCCCAGACAGCGCCGTTCACGGGGGGGTTAGGGGGGGGAACAAATAACAATAAAAAAGGTGGAACCGCTCAGAACTGCGTCCACCTCATCTCCATGGACGACCCCAAATGCGCCCTATTTTGAGAAACCCCGAAGCCCTCCGCATTCCCGTGGAGGGAAAACGCACGAGTCAGCGCTGACAGTGCGTGTAGGAAAAGCCCTTTCAGCTCCTCGAGCTCGGACCCGCGGCTCCCAGTGCTCCCAGTGGGCCGAGCTGCGGGATGTTGGGATCGGGGCGGGGTGCGGTGGGGCTGCGGAAGGCGTCGGCGGCATCGCGGTAGACTCCTTTGGCATTTCTTTAATGAAAACCCCTTATCGATCCCCTAAAAGCTTTTTGCCTAATGGCACGCTTCTCGCTCTCTCGAGGAGAGTACGGTATCTCCTCGGAAGGAAAATAACAGAGAAACCATTACGTGTAAATATCCGCTTGGAGAGAGATCGAGGAAATCGTAATCTAATTTATTTCAATGGGCCTGCCGGGGTTATTTTTCCTCTTGTTAGATGAATTTGTTGCGAATTTACTCGGAAGAAACGCAATAACGCTCGTCCTAATAACCATAACCATAACCATCAGCATCAGCGCGCCCCAATCTCGACCCATTCCAATCTATTTCCAATTTAAGAGCTGCACCTTCGCGTCCCATTCCCATCTCATGGCCACACCCGTATATATGGCAATCCACCCCCACAGCATCACCCACGGGCACGGAGAGCCCCTTGGGACCCCGGACCCTCCCAAGAGACAAAAGAATCCCAATTAGGCGACGTTCAATCAGCTCCCATCATCTTTTTGAGGAAAACAGGAGCGCTCTGTTGGGTTTTAACCCCAACGGGCTCTCTGAGCACATTTTCTTTCAATCCTCAGTCTGGAGATCCTCTCGTGCTTCTTTCCGGCCCGGGATTTATTCTAATCACCTTCAGAGCGATATTTCTCCCTTTTACAGCGCATTTAATCACTTTTTTTTTTTTTTTTTAAAGGAAAAGATGACCTCCGAACCGCAGCAGGCGAAGCTGCCGATGTCTCCTCGGTTACTCCCGCATTAACCCCGCCAAGTTCGTACTCAATTAGTAAGCAACAAAGCACCAAGCGGTTGTTTGGGCCATTTTTATTTATTATCCAGAACTCACATCATCATACATCATCATCGTTATTATTTTTTCCTTAATTATCATTATCGCGAAGCAATTTCTTTTTCCTTTTTTTTTTACAGGACTATATAAAGCCGCAACGTGCTCCAAACAGACATTTGCATAGACCCTACATAGAACAGCTTGAGGTAAGAGACATTACATGTGAACTATTACGGCGAAGGATGCATATTAACCACCGCAATTAACTAGGCTAAGGGATACAAGCGGGAAAACGGCACCACGGACACGGAGAACAAACACAGAACAGACAGAAATCCCACAGAGCCACACGGGGAAAGCAGTCTGGGAGAGAATATTGCATATCTTCCCGTACCCCGAACTCTCTCCGCTCACAGTCAGATGAGAGCGGGGGGTGTCGGGGCGTCCTTTGTGCTGGGAAGGGCGGTCGGGTTCGGGGAAGGGGTTTTGTAGGGTACGTGTAGGGTTTCCCTTGATTTTTTGTAGGATGTTTGTAGGGTATTTGACTTCTTGTAGATTTTTTTCTTTTTGCAGGATTTTTTTTTTTTTTGCGGGATTTTTGGAGATTTTTTGGCGGGATTTGCGGGATCTCGGTGGGGGAAGGATATCGGAACGGGTCGGTGTGTTGTGTGAGATGAAACCCCGGCTCAGCGCTGCCGACGTTACACCGTAACTCACCCTCATTTCTGCCACCTCCGAACCCCGGAGGTTCACTCGGAGGATTCGGTCCCTTTCTGAGAAATGACAACACCCGACGTCACCCCCTGCAGAGCCATCCGGACCCCAAATCCCCCCCTTTCCCACCCCAAAAACACAACACTCCCCGAAGCATTCGGATCTTCACCCCCCCCCCACGCCCTCCTCCTCTCATTGCACGCGTGTACAGATATACCCACGGAAAACACAGCCCGAGTTTATTGCACTGCGAGAAGCGATGCCCTCCTTTGTGCGGAAGGTGGGGGGCAGAGGGGGAGGGGGGGGTCTCCTGGCGTTGGGGGAGGGGACCGCATGGAACGAAGGGAAGAAATGATGACATTTTCCCGGTTGACAAAAAAAAAATAATAATAATGACAATAAAAGATTATCATAACCATTAAAAAATAACAATAATAATAATAATAAAAGGGGGGGGGGGGGGGATAAGGGGAAGCATCCAGGGCGGGGGAGCGGGTGGAGGGAGGCTGGAAGGGAAATGCAGCTGAAGGGAAAGGCCCCTCTCAGCCCGGGGAGGGATTTGGAAGGAGTCGGCTCCATCCTTTGCAGCTCGTAAATAAAAGCATTCCTCGCCGCTGCTGGTCATGACCATGAACGCGGGGAAGCGGGAGCACGTGGTGAGCGCCCAGACTTCCCAGAAAACGCTGCTTTGCCATAAAATTAATACCCCCCCCAAACAACACCCACCACCCCCCCCCGGTATAAAACGAACGGAGCAAAGCGCGGCGCGGGGAACAGCGGTGCAGCACCGCGGCCCCTTCTCTCTCTTCAGCCTCAATTTCAGAATCCCTTTCTTTGATTTTTCCTTTCCCCTGAACATACGGAATTAAATCGCCCCATACCTCTCGGCCCCAAACCCGTTGTTTCCCCCCCCCCCCCCATTCCTTCCAGTCCTACCCTCCCTGAGCACACACACCTGATGGGGGAATGAGATGGGTTGGTGTGAGCAGGAAAGCGGAGCGCACAGAGCAAACACATCGCATCCCACCAGACTCCCCAGGCAAAAAGGGCGGACGGGGTTTTGAGGGAGTCAGCCCCACCCCCCCCAGACAATGGGACCCCTTCTTTTAGCATCTGCCTGCAGCAGAGCGGCTTTCCAGGTAAAGCACCGTCGTCTCCTGATGGAAACGTGAAGTTTCTCAACCTGGGGTCACTCCTGAGGGGCAACTGGGATGTGTCTGGATGGGACATTGCCCCGTAAAAGAAAACATCATCTCTGTTATTAATTTCTATTCCCCACTCCCACCTTCCTCCTTCCCCGAGCTGTTCGGGGCCGCCCCGAGGGAGGGGGAGATGCGGCCTGCTTGACCCCAATGCGCTGCTGGCACGGAAAAAGAGGGGTTTTCCTACCTCCTCTCCTACACGGGCATCAAAACAGCGCAAACACTCTCTACCAGCAGAGCTGCTGCAAAGAAAGGTCCTTTGGGGGAGGTGGGATGCGGGGGTCCGGGGTTACAGTTGACAATAACACACGTTTGGCTGCGAATTCAGGCAGCTGAAGTCTAAAAAGGGGAAATCCGATTTTCCCCGCAGGGTTTCCTAGAGCGGCGTGAGCACCTTTTCCCCCTCCTCGTGACAGCGGAGTTGGGGACGGCACTGTCACCCCCAGAGCAGCACGGACAGAGCAGCCCCCCCCTCCCGCTTATAGGGACGCATGCCATATACACCGGAGACACACACGGGCTTTGTCTCCTTTCTCTTCCTACAGACACTGACCCTCCTCCCCCCCCACCCCGCAAAACCTCCTCACGTTGGCAGAAAGAGCAGAAAGCCTCAACTGGGGAACACCGTGCGCTGGAAAATAAACCCATCTCCCACGCGGGTGGGTGGGGGGGGTCCCGTGCTTTAAGACGCCGCTCCCCACACCCACCAGCTCGCTATTCTTTCGCCTCATTTTTCACTTAAACGAATGAATGAATGAATTTATTATTATTACTATGATTATTTCTTTCGCCCTTCTCCCACCCCCACTCCCCACAGAGCCCCGAAACAATCCCATATCGGGGAGGATTCCCCTTCTTCGCGATCCCATCGCCCTTTACCCGTCCCCCCTCCCACCTTCGGACCCCCCCTACCTGCGCTGCCGGCGGAGGGCCGAACTCTCCCCGCACACCTCCCCGAGCATCGCTGGGGGGCCACAGCCGTCGGGGCCGCCTCTTCCCACTCTCAGCAGCTCAGTCCCCGCGGAGGAGGAGGAGGAGGAGGAGGAGGAGGAGGAAGAGGAGGTGCGCATCCTCGTGCTGCTGTCGGGCTCCGTGTTTTAGGGGAAACCGGTTATTTGTGAACAGGACCTCTTTATTCATTGATTTCTGAGTGGGGAGGGGGTGTGTGGGGGGGCGAGGAGTGGTCAGGTAAAATCCCGAGAGCTCGGGTGAACGCTAGAGAGTCTATGGATTATCATTATTATTATTATTATTATTATTACCCGATACGGACGCTTTTAAAACTTTAAAAGAAAGACAGGGCTTGCTCCCTCAGGAGGAGTCTTTTCTTTTTCATGCGTCGGTTCTGGAACCAGATCTTCACCTGCTGGTCGCTCAGGTTTAATCGGTCTGAGAGCTCCCTCCTTCTTTGGCGAGTAATGAATTCATTGACCATGAACTCCCCCTCCAGCTCCGCCAGCTGCAGCTTGGAATAGGGTTTGCGTTTTTTCCGGGACCGTGTGTGCATCGGGTACCAAGGAGCACCTGGCAAAGGGGTTTGGGGTGGGGTTGGGGGGGGGGGAGAAGGAGAATTGAGCGTTTGGCAGAAAAAATGCCCTCCTCTCTAAAAATAAAAAACAAGAAGAAGAGAAAAACGGAGGGTTGCAACCAGGATTGCTCCCCGCACCTCCCCGCTGTCCCCATCCCCGTGGGCGCAGGGATGGATGCTCGCGGCTCCCACCCGTGGGGGATGCGTGGGGAGGGAGAGAGAGGAAAGGTGTGACCGGGGAGCAGGGCATGGGGAGCGGGGGTGGGGAGAGGACGTCCTCGTAGGAGAGGTCCCCAACTGCTCCGATCGCGGTGCCAGTGGGAAGCGGTGGGGGAGTGCACCCAAACGGCAGCGCTGATGGGAGCGTTATATTATTATTATTATTATTTCTTTTTCTTTTCAAGCGTTCCCCTCACCTCCCCTTCCCTCTTCTCCCCGCTTCCCTCGGGCGGACACACCTCTGCGATGTCCCCTCTGCCGCCCGTCCGCGCCGTCGGTCGAGGAGGAGCGATGCACGATCCCTACGTCTCTCTCTCTCTCCCTCTCTCTCTCCCCACTCTTTCTTTCCTTTTTTTTTTTTTTTTTTTTTTTATGGGATATTTACATGTTTATAGCCTTTTCTTTTAAAAGAAGCACCACCTAATAAAACATTCGGGATTTCGGTGCTACCCCTAGTGGTCTCAGCACACATAGGCACTCCGCTTCCCATCGCTGAGCCCATGAATCACACCACCAAGCAGCCCCGAGCCGGCAACTTCCCCCCCTCCCGGCTCCCCCCCCCCCCCCCGAAAAAAAAAACCCTCCCGGGTCTTACCACCGGTGCCTAAAGTGCTGCCTTGGTTGAGGGGGGACACCAAGCCCCCCGCTTCTCCCGCTGTGCCTTTATTCCCTTCATTGAGCAAAGACGAGCTGGAGTCTGACTCCAAGGACTGACACGATGGAGGGTCGTGGGGCACTGCCTCGGCTCCGGGATAGTCATATTTGCTGAAATTGCCCCCCATGCCATTGGGGAGGCCGGATTCGAGGGGCAGCAAGGCACTGTCCCTGCCCCTCTCCTCCCGCTTGAGCCCGGCCGCGTCGGAGCAGCTCTCCCGGTAGTAGCATTTGCTTTCTTCCACCCGGGCGAGATCGCAGGCTCTGCCGAACGAAGGGTTAATGGAGACGGGGCTGCCCAGGTAGGGCTGCGGGTACCCGTTGCAGGGCTCCGAGGACGCCCAGGGCAAGGAGCAGACGTTGTCCCGTCGGGGGTACGATAAGGACGGCAGCCCCGGCAGCTGCCCGCCGGAGGTTCGGAAATTTGGGAAGTAGAAGGTGTCTCCCGTGTGGATGTTCACCAGAGGTCCCACAAAGCCGGGATTAAGGAGGTTGTGCTCGCCCATTTCCGCGGGCCTGACCGAAAGCTTCTACTTTATTGCTATCTGACATTAAACATAGTTAAACCGACGGCTCAGCCCCATTGGTCCGGGGGGGTCACGTGAGCCCCAAATTGCGCTGGGAGGGAAGGGGGGGGCCCTCCCCTCCCCTGGCAGCCGAGACAAAACACAACAGCAAGTTCCGCCTTTTTACGCCTTCCCCCCCCCGTCCCCCCCGTCCCCCCATCCCGGCCCTCTTCACCCCTCGATCATATAAAAAAATATATATCGTATAAAAAAAAAATAATCACATCACGCAATTTATTAAAAAAAAAAAAGTGAAAAAAGAAAAGAAAGAACGCAGCGTCTCCCGGCGCTGAGCCGAGAAGGGGGAGAGACCCGAAAATGTCATCTTTGGCACCAAATAATCGACGCGGCGACGAGTGCACCCCCCAACCTCCCCTCCCCTCCCCCCCCCCCCCGTCCCCGCACCCAAAAAAAAAAAGCCCCTTCCTCAACGGCACCTCGGGGCCCTCCGGCAGCTGCGAAAGCGAGATGGCTTCTCGTTAATTAGCTCCTTTATTAACTAAAACAGTTCGAATTTACAGTATCTCCCCAATAAATTACTATTAGATATTGTGTCATATAAAGTTTACGGGCTTTTTAAGGAGACGGATGGCGGTGCCCGCAACAGGCTCGTATTTACGTGCGGTGCGGTGTGGGGGGGGGAGGATCGGGGGCTCCCTGAGACCTTTCCGAGTCTTCTGCCTTATCATTATTATCGTTATTAATATTACTGCTATTATTAATGGTCGGTTCTCCTCTCGATTGGGGCAGCGCAGCCCCAACCCCGGCTGCAGCCCCTCGAGGAGGGCTGGGTGATTTTTAGCAATCAATCGCTTTTATTAATGATCTGTGTCGACTGGAGCGAGGCAGAGGAGCGGGGCTGCCCGCAGCCTTCATTTAACCCGGTGGATATTCCATCCGCACGGAAGGAGCACCACACGCACGTACGGAATTCACTCGTTTTCCTCGTTCCTTTCACCTTCCTTCGTGGGAAAGAATAAAAAGAGCGTCTCCCCGCATCGCTCGGTGCCCACCCCGGGAAACAGAGCGGCACACACGCGTGGATCTGCTCGGCCGCCTCCTGAGAGCGTTGGATTTTGCCCTCGTAACTCCACGGAGCCCTTCTCCCTCCCCTCCTTCCCTCCCTCTCTCCCTCCCACCCGCCGCCTTCTCCCGGTCACACTGAAAAGATCCTCCGCACAGGAATAGGGGGAAGGGGGGCGGGTGGGGGGGGAGGGGGGGAAATCAATATTGGTGTCTTTCAGTGCAAAATAAACGCGGTGGAGGGGAGAAAAAAATTGTATATCTATAGAGACTGGAAAAGGTGCATCGTATGGAACCTCGGAGCCAGGAAAAGGCAGAGATGTGTGACGGCGTTCTGTGCTTTTTGGGGGGCGGTTTGTCCCCCTCATTTATTTATTTAAATTTTGGACTCCCTCCCCCCCCCCCCCCCCCGTTCTCTCTCCCCCACCCCCTTCCCCCTTTTTTTTTTGTGCCCACCCCGCTCGCTCCGTCTCTACGCGGCGCCGCATTCCTCCCTGCCTTGAGCAACTCCCCGGCGCTCCCTTGCCAGGTTGACTCCGCGAAGTACCGTAAATATTCCTGTAGAGGTAAAACCCCTCCGCGGGGGCTGAGCAGGGCGACCCCCCCCCTCCCCTCCCCCCCTCCCCGACGATATTTTCGCTATTCCTCCAACATAACATCACCCTCCCCCCCCTCCTCACCTTCCCCCTTTGGCACAACGCTGGGGCTGCGGTTCATCCCCCTCCCAGCCCAATAGAAAGAAATCAGGTGCCAATAAAACAGCGCATTTCTCTGCTTCTTTTTTTTTTTTTTTCCCTTCTTTTCTATTTTTTCTCGCACTCCGGGGACATCTCCTGCCCTCCTCCCCGCGTCCCCCCACCTCTCCCTGGCACCATCTCTGGATACGTACAGCACCTCGCGTCCCTCCCTACCCGCTCTCCCCCGCGAAGGAAGAAATACGACTGCCAGAAATACGTTGCTAGAATGAAAGTTTAAGCAGTTTAGGGGTTGTCGGGTTGTTGGGATTTTTTTTTTTTTCCTCCTGTTTTTAAACCTTGCCAAGGAATTTCTCTCCCCGCAGGTATGAGCGCAAAGCTGCTGCAGTTTCTCCACCAGTGTCTCCTCGGCTCCCAACGCCGGGCAGCAGTGGAAGGGAATAGTTTATATCAAAACGAGCACGTGATCCCCGTAGGTTGCCGTACGAATCGGCTTTGTTTGTTGCTGATTAAAGAAAGCCCTTCTTTACCTTGCACTTCCTTCGCAAAATCCCCCGAACGAGACGCGCCCGGGTGCGGTGCGGCTTTGTTCTCCAAAGGACTTTTGGAAAAGTCCGTTTTTCGCTTTTCTCGCCCCAATCGGCGCTTTTTCCTCTTCATTCCATTCGAGATTTTTTTTCCCCTTCCTTTTCCTCTTTATTTATTTCTTTCCCTTTTCCTTTTATTTTATTTTTGCTCGCCGCACAGATAAAAAAACACAGAACAAAACGCCCGTGTCCCCGTTACCTCCGAGGCGACGTTTCGGGAGGAGGAGAGTGAAGGGATCGCGGCTCTGCAGGGACATCGGCAGCGGTGGCATCGCAGCGAAGGGAGAAAGGAACCCCCCCCGTTTCCTTTGATTAGTTTGTTTCCTTTATCATTTGATTTTATTATTATTAATATATATTTTTTTTTTAGCGGTGGGAAGCGCCGCAGCCGTGCTCAGAAATACATTAAGCGTCGCGCAGAGGTCCCCGCTCCCGGTGGCCTTCGTCCCCAATGGGAACAGAGCTCAGCGCTGCTCCCGCTGCACACAGCAGCTCCAAGAGGAGGAGGAAGGAGGGGGGGGAGGGGGGGGGATGGTGTGGGGGGGAAATAATCCCGGGGGCTCCTGAGCAGAACCGCCGCTTTCATTCGGGATTTTTCTTCCCCGTTCGAAAAGCGTTTCCCAGCTCGGGGCGAGCGCTGAAACGTTCAGCCGGAGCTGAGCGCTGTTGCGGTGACACTGTGCAGCCTCACCCCGTCCTCAACCCACCCCCGAGCTCCAAACCTCCATCCCGACTTCCACCCTTGTCATGATTTCCCCCACCCCGAGGTGTCCCCTCCCCCCCACCCCAAAATAAAAAGAGTTGCCCGACCCCAGCGAGGAACGTCGGAACCTTTCCCCATTTCGCAGATCTCTCTTCCAGGTGGAGTCCTCCGGTCGTCCTCACGCGGGGGTTATCCCCTCCACCTCCTCCAACCCCACTCGCGGTTGTCGGGAATTGCTCGTGGGGTGCGGCCGGGGCCGCTCCGTGCCCGTGGGAGCCGGGAAAAAGACCCCGAAAAAAAAAAAAGAGGGGTGGGGGGAGTGAGGTGGGGTTGGGGGGAAGTGGCTGCAAAAGCGAGATTGCTCAGTTCAAGGTCACTGTCTAGTGTAGTAAATAGGAGCGACATCGTATGCAAATGAGTGTCTCGGGTGAGCATCGCTCATCGCACCGAGAGGAGCTCGGGGAAAACAGCAGCCCCCCCCACCCCCCACCCCACCCACCCCCCCCCACCCTCTCCCACCTTATTTCTGCAAGCAATCATAATAACAAAGAGAAAACGAGTGGAAATTTTTTAATAATAATAATAATCCTCAGAGATGCCCTCAGCCCAACGGCCGAAGCAAAACATTTTCGCTTCAGATGGGAAAGGGTTTGACCCCACTTTCAGATCTCTCCGCGTCATTCAGCCCTCTCGTAGAGCAAAAACCAAATCTGGGGCGAATCGGTGGACATACGGAGTCTTTCGGCCTGGAAAGTGAAGTAGGAAATCGTGTTCGAGATCCCGACCTCTGCTTTTCCGAGCAGAACTCACCCCAAACGGGGCCGGAGCTGCGGTGGGGTGCGGTGACCCCAGCAAGGAGCTGTTTGCCGTGCTCCGAGTGTTGAGAATAAATATCTCGGGGGATAAAACACAGAGGGACTTTGGGAGCGCCCACGAGTGTTTCGGGGCAGCGATGGATCACGAGAGCTTCTCCGGATCCCGCTCCCGGTGTGGAAAATGCGCGTCCACGGACGGAGAGCTTCTTTATCTCTGCATCGATCGATTTGTGGGGACATCCGCGGGGAGGGGCGGTGAAATGAAACGCGGCGGAGCCGGGCGAGAGATGGGAAGGTGGAAAACCGAGAGCTGCACGGGGAGAAAACCGGCGTGCAACTTCATTCAGCGCACAAATCGGGGGGGGGGGGAGAGGGAGGGGGGCAGTTTTTGGGAGGGCAGCCCCAGCTTTGCGCAGCTCCCCTCTGCTCTGTGCACGGTCTGAAGATCGTTATATCTTCCTCAGCTTTGTCAGGAGAGGATCTTCTCCTTCGGTGAATGCACACTGCTGAAGGTTGAGCCCCAACTCGGGGCAAGTTTGCTACGTCCGCCCCTCGGGGTGAGGATTCGGTGCTGTAATGCCGACAAAAGTGGAACCACAAGCCAGGTCATGGGGTAGAATTCACCGAGCAAAGCTCCGTCGGGGAACCCGAGAAGGATCTCACTTATTTCGCGTTCCTTGGAGAGGAAGAGGGGGCGGCAGGGAGGGAAGCACTCCCTGGAAGCGCTCCGAGCGCGGTGCGAAGCGGCACAGCTCCCTGCGAGGCTGCAGCTTCCCCCGAAGCGGTGGAGAAAAGGAAACTGCTCTGGATGTGATCCCGAAGTACCCCATAAACGCGGAGTCCCGGTACCCGCTCTGGACCGCGGGGCGAGGGCGATCCTACAAGCGAGGAACCGCCAACGCTGCGGGAGTTTGTGGGGTGTGTGCACCCGCTGTCCGCGTTCTTTGGAAAGAATTCCTCGGCAAAGCCTTCGGAAGTTTCTTTTGCTGGAGAAAACAAAGTCAAACTGACTAAAATCGAGTCCTCGCCAAGAGCTAGAGCTTCCCAAACAAACAGAAAGCCGAGCAGCAAGGATGGTGCTCACCGCAGAGCTGAGCACGGGGTGGGAGAGCAGAATTCCCCCCCTCGTCGGGAAGTTCTCCTTTAAAGACGCGTCTGGAAAAAAAGAAAACCACACACACACACACACACACACGCAGACACACATATATGCGTGCAAATGTGTGTACGCTTGAGTTTAAAAAAAAGAAAGGGAAATATAGATGACACAAAATAAAGAAGAAAGAAAGAAACGCAGCAAAAGAAAGTAGGGAGAGGGAAATCCCTCGTCCGGGATTTTACCCTAAAGGATGCGGTTGGAAGTTATTCAAAGTCCTGGGTACAAAGGAAAGAAAAGGTTAAACTTGGGAAACTTCCTTTTCAGGGCTTTATTGTTGGCCATTAGCCCGTCTGTCTAGACTGCAAATAACACCTTGTTTATCTGTAAACAGGAGCGGGGCTGCCTGGGGGTGGCTGGGGGCGAGAAGATCAAGGGTGAGGGTCCCCTCGCCGCTCTGCCCACGGCTCGTGATGTCAAGGTCAGACAACGCATAGTCACGGTCAAGGCTACCACCACCGGCGCGACGTCACGACTTGCTGACCTAAAACCCGGGGAGCGACGGGGAGAGCGAAATGCGTAAAAGGATAAATAAGCGGGGGAAAAGGAAACAAGCAAGGTCCCGTGGTGTTTTCTGAGAAGAGAGGGGAGAAGTAAGAGAGAAAAAAAGCAGAGAGCCGTTGGGTCGGTCGCGCTGAGGGCTCCCTTCCAGCCGAGCTCACCGTGAAGTTGGAAGGAAAGGAGATTTTCTGGGATTTGGGGGTTTTGTCCCAGCTTCTGCGCGCAGGTTGCTTTTGTTTGGAAGTCCTTCCCTGGGCAAGGGCCTCCTGAAGAGCTCCTGGAAGAGGGATGACCAAATCAGTCGGTTTGAGGATTGTATTTTGCTCTTTTGGAAAAAGAAAAGAGAAAAACCCAACAGACAAACGCCCGAACTCACCCGTTTGTGGGATCAGCGGAAAGAGATCATCTCAGAATTTAAGTGAGGCTGTTCTGCCGTCAGACCAACCCGGAAAGCTCATTTTCTCACCCAAAACTCCGGATTAAAGGGACGAATCACGCTCCGAGTGTCCGCGGGGATGAGCGGGATGAGGTTCGTTCATTCCGAGCTCCTCAGGGCCCAACCGCGTCCCGACCCGACCCTAAACCCGACGAGGATTGGGGCAGGGGGTGCTCAGCGGGGTTAGAACCCCAATAGGATGCGCACGTCGGGGCCGCACCGCCCCGAAATCACCGCCGGATCCTCAGCACCGACACAACCGCGAGACGGAGCTCGGAGGGGCCGAGCGGCACAAAATAACGGGTACTCACAAAACACGGGGGGTTCGGGCAGCGTGGGGAGCGCCTGGGGTCGGGGGCTCGTCGGCATCCTCCGACAGACAACACCCACCCGCAGCCCGACGCGCCCTGAAGAGTAATAAAGGATTTATTTTATTCTATTTCATGTTAGCCCGCTGTTTATTATGATTATTATCCTTATTTTAACCCTCCCACCCCACAAATAAAACCGCAGCGATCCCAAACTGGAAATCCCATCCCAAATCTCCCTGGAGGACCTGGGCTCGCGTCAGAAAGGAAAAATCTGTTCGTCCACCCGCCGTCACCCCCTACAGCGGTCCTCAGGTCCTCAGCCGCCTCCATCTCCTCCGCTCTTCCCACCACGGGCAAAATTCAGGTGGCAGTGGGGGGGGGGGGAGAGGCAGCGAGCAGCGCTCCGCTCTCGGGATGTCGGATTCGGACTTTTCTGGAGCTGCGTTTCTGCATTTCGGTGTCTGTTCACAGAGCGAACGGCTGAACCTCCTCTTTTTTTCTTGTATCTTTTCCATTTCTTTTTTTTTTCCTTCTTTTTTATTTTCTTTCTTCATTTTTCGATTTTCTTTCCTCTTCTTTCCTTCTTTCCTTCTTTCCTTCTTTCCTTCTTTCCTTCTTTCTTTCTTTCTTTCTTTCTTTCTTTCTTTCTTTCTTTCTTTCTTTCTTTCTTTCTTTCTTTCTTTCTTTCTTTCTTTCTTTCTTTCTTTCTTTCTTTCTTTCTTTCTTTCTTTCTTTCTTTCTTTCTTTCTTTCTTTCTTTCTCTCTCTCTCTCTCTCTCTCTCTCTCTCTCTCTCTCTCTTTTCTTTTCCCCTTTTCCCCTTTTCCCCTTTTCCCTTTTCCCTCCCTCTCTTCCTTCCTCCCTCCCTCCCTTCCTTCCTCCCTTCCTCCCTTCCTTCCTCCCTTCTTCCCTTCCTTCCTTCCTTCCTTCCTTCCTTCCTTCCTTCCTTCCTTCCTTCCTTCCTTCCTTCCTTCCTTCCTTCCTTCCTTCCTTCCTTCCTTCCTTCCTTCCTTCCTTCCTTCCTTCCTTCCTTCCTTCCTTCCTTCCTTCCTTCCTTCCTTCCTTCCTTCCTTCCTTCCTTCCTTCCTTCCTTCCTTCCTTCCTTCCTTCCTTCCTTCCTTCCTTCCTTCCTTCCTTCCTCCCTTCCTCCCTTCCTCCCTTCCTCCCTTCCTCCCTTCCTCCCTTCCTCCCCTTCCTCCCTTCCTCCCTTCCTCCCTTCCTCCCTTCCTCCCTTCCTCCCTTCCTCCCTTCCTCCCTTCCTCCCTTCCTCCCTTCCTCCCTTCCTTCCTCCCTTCCTTCCTCCCTTCCTTCCTCCCTTCCTTCCTCCCTTCCTTCCTCCCTTCCTTCCTCCCTTCCTCCTCTCCTTTTCCACACTCCCAAGCTCACCCATCCCGGCTCTGACGCACAGTGCACAGTTCACAAAGTGACCCGTTCCGCCGGAGCAGCGCTCATACATTTCTCAGGGTGTTGTCACACTTCCTATCCGAGCGCCTCTTCAAATAGCAGTAATAACAATAATAATAACAATAATAATAATAATAATAAGGTAATGAGAACACAATCTCCGCTCGTGCTTCCTGACCAGCGCAGCTCTCATCCTCCGAATACAAATGCGAGAAATCCCGATTCTCTCCTTTAATCACTTCGGAGGAGAAACCAGGGAAAGCCTCCCCCCCAACACCCCCATATTTTGCGCCACCCCCCCGCGAGGCAAAGCGGTGTCCCACGCTTCCGAGATTTGGGATCACCGCGGGGTCGTCCCGGGTGGGGGGGTGGGGGGCGGTGTCGTGGCTCCGTGGGACACTTTGTCACCGCGCTGCTCCCGCGGAGCGGCTCTTATCACACAGACACGCGCTCCGGGTGTCCGCTTTGAGTTTGCTTTACAGCCCCACGCGTACACCCATCCCTACACCACCCCAAAAGCAGCGCGGATCTCCGCAGCTGAGGCACTCGACCCCACGCGGGTGACGCACTCGGCATCACGCACACCCCGCGCGTTACATCAGTCACGGAGGACCACTCGGAGGGGCAGAGCTACACCCTACAAAACCCCACACGACACGGATGTCCCCATCCTTATAAACACGCTCTCGTTGGGATCGGATTGAAATCCCATAGCATCTACGCCGGGATTTTTGTAGGGGTCAATACGAATATAGGAATATCCCCCCCCCAGCTTTATACTCCTTCTCTCCTCACCTCCCCCCCCTCACAGAAGCCGCAATAACGTCGCTTTAGGTCACAGCCCTTTAAAAACCTCTTCTCCCCCTTTTGGTCGTTTAACGAGGTGATTAAATCGCGCCGATATTACGGGAGGTTGGAATCCGGCTGCGGAAACCATTTCCTCGCGTTGCGCAGGCGGAGACGCGGATGATCCGCGGGCGCGGAGCGGGGTGGGGGTGGGGTGGGTGTGGGGGGGGGGGATCGCGAGGCGGTGTCGGAGCCGAACAGGTTGAGCAAAACGCACCCTCTGCTCTGAACGCGACCCACGGACACGCGGAGGAGACGCTCCGCGGGGTCACCGCTAATTGCGGAGCGGAGGGAAACGAGGACAAAAGGAAAGGGGGAAAAAAGACTAAAGAAAAAACAAAAAAAAAACAAAAAAAAAAAAAGGAGAGGGGAAGAAAGAAAAAGAAAGAAAGAAAGCAGAGATCCACCGCGGGGCTCCATCTCCGCCGGTTCATCCCCGCAATTTTTGCCTCCCCCCTCCGCACTGAGAGCAGCGGTCACACATCCGCAGCCCCGTCCGATGCCGGAGCTCTTTCCGCCCAAATCTGCCCTATTTCATCCCCCCCCACACCCCCATCCCTTCCCCCTTTATTTTTTTCCATCCCTCCTCCGCGGAAGGACGGACGGGAGAGGCGGAAGGCTGCAAAGAGCGGAGCCCTTCCTCGAGGCAAAACGACGACCCCCAAAAAAAGAGATTTATTTCGGAGAAACGTCATCCGCGGTCGGTACATATCATCTGGACACCACGAGGTTATGTACATACACACGACATTTAAAAAAAAAAAAGAAAAACAAACAAACAAAGAAAAAACAAACAAAAAAACGATGCTTTTACATATCCGAGGACATTCAGTGGGTTTAGAGAGGGAAAGAAACAAACCCTACACACAATACTGTGCATTATTATTATTATTAATTTTTTCCCATCCTGGCAGCGGAGAACGGGCATTCCAGTTCTGGGGGGCAGAGATACAGAAACCCTCATGAGAACAGACCGAGAAAACAGCACTGTACAGCAACTCACTTCCACGTAGGACCTAAACCAGCGTTGGGGGCGGTGATGTGACACCGAGCAATGCTTCTCTTCCCGCAGCAGCTGCCCGAGCTCTGAATTTCGGCCCCGGGCGCCGAGAAAAGACGAAGCTGATGCACTTTGCCATGGGTTCTCCATACATTTACATCGAGGGGGGGGGGGGGGGTGAAATGGCCCGAGATGCGAGCGGTCATGGCGGGGGGACGTGTGTCCCTCAGCAGAGCCGCGCTCTTTTTAGCTTATTTCCTTCGAGAAACAGACACAGTCCGACCCATCGCCGCGTTTCTCAGAGCGAAGAATCGGGGGGGGGGGGGGGGGGGGGGTTCCACAGTCAGAGGTGGGGCAGAGGGGTACGTCGAAGATGCGGGCGGTGATGCGGGGCGGGAGCGTGCGAGCGCGTGCACGCGCGTGTGCATTTCTTAGCGACGATTTTTAAATAACGGGGTCGGATCTGCGCGGTCCCGGTGCCGTCGTTGCCGCACGAACCACCGGATAAATATTGACGCCTCTCGCTGCATCCCCCCCCCCCCCGCCCCTCCTCGTCCCTCTCCCCCACCCCTACCCGCAGCGATGTCAGGTGGGGTGGAGGTGCGCTGTTTTGGATTTGCTCACCACTTTCTTCTCTTTGACCCTCCGGTTCTGGAACCAGATCGTCACTTGGCGCTCGGACAGGTTGGTGGTGGCCGAAATCCTCCTCCGCTTCTCTTTGGTGATGAATTTGCTGGCGGCGTACTCCTTCTCCAGCTCCTTCAGCTGGATTTTGGTGTAGGGGACCCTCTTTTTTCTCCCCCTCCGATAGCTGCTGACTTCGGGTTGCAGGGGGACCACGTCTGCAAAAAAAAAAAAAAAAAAAAAAGAATAAAAATTGAAAAAGAAAGGAAAAAAAAGGATTAAAAAAAGAAAAGAGGGGCGCGGGGGGACTTCGCATTCATTTCTGCACGTCGGGAAGAGATAAAGTGGGGAAAGGAGGATGAAGAGCGGGGAGAAATGCGAGTGAGGGGACGGGGAGCAGAAGAAAAGCGACGAGACAGGCAGAGACCGCGAGCAAAGAGGGCCCCGGCAGCTCTGCAATAATAATAATATCAGCAATAATAACGACGGAAGATTAATAAGGCACGTGGGGAAAGGCTGTTTTTCTTGGCGACGCAGAGCAGCGCGTCAACCCCCAGCGCACAACCAAAGGCGCTTTCCAAGCACTGATGGTGCAGACGGCGTCCCGAGCTTCTCCCCCCCCTCTTTCCTTCCTCTTCCAGCCCCTCTGCACCCCCTTCACCCCACTCCATTCCTTTTCTCCCCGCAGGTTTTCGGGGAGAGCACCGCAGATGCGCACCCGCAAACACGGCGCAGGGAGAAGGGCATCCCCGCAGCCCTGAGCTTAAAGCTGGAGTGGGGCTGCCAGGGAGAACCCCTCGGAAGGGCAAAACCGGACAGAATATGCACCCCACCCCCTCCTCCAAGTGCCCCCTCCAGGAGATTCTGCCCTGGAACTGGGGAGGGGGAAAGATGCTCTGTGCTTTGCAAAGGGGCTGATGGGAATGGATCCGGCAAGAATGGAGCATCTTCCCCCTTGTCCTGATGTCACCGAGGTGCAAAGCAGACCCCAAGGTCCCCCCCCCCCCCCGCCCACCCGATTCAGGGTAGCCCCAACCCCTTCCCAACCGCCCCCACAGAGCGAGCTGGGCAAGGAGGTCCCACTCGCGAAGGCATCACCCGGCTGCGTGGAGTGGGGGCACGGAGCGCTGCTGGTGGCTCACACCGACTTAATTCGTGACTCCCCAGCACCTGGGGGGCACGGGCTATGGGGATGGAGATGTGGGGTGCCGGGGGTGCCCCGGAGGGGGAGGAAATCTCCTTCGGGGGTGGGGTGGGGTCCGTAGGGATGTGGGGATGGAAAGCAGCGGGGGACGGCAGCCTCAGCAAACCCAGCTTTAATGGACCCCCCCCACCCCCCCGAAAACAAACAAGCGATCAAACGAACAGAACCACACGCACACAACAGGCGGCTCCGGCGCGGCATTTCTCCCGTGCCAAACGCATTCCCTTTCCCCACGTAACATCTCCCAGGAAAAACCCATTCCTCTCTGTCCCTCTTTGTCCTGATGACACAAAATATCTAAACCCTTGTCGCCCCAAATTCCACACACCCCCCCCCCCCCGCTTCTCCGACCCGACCCATCCTTCCACTCCATCTGAGACGCGTACATCTGTAGGATTTCCCCCCACCCCCCCCACCCCACATCCAATTGAGGTTAGTTACCCTCCCGTGCCCATCTTCTCCCCATAGCAGGACGAGGGGGGGGTGCAGGGAAGCGCTCCCCATCACCTTCCTCCCCGTCGGGGCACTGCTTTGCGAATATCCCCCTCCGAGGAGAGGGGGGGCTCTGCTGTCAGGCTGGGAGAGCCCCCCCATCCCCTCGGAACACCGTCGTTTGTCACTTGACACCCATCGCTATCATTGGGCGCAATTGCGATACGATTTACTGTCCCGGCTCCGGCACTCCTCGCTCGGCTGTGATGCTTCAAAAGGAAGGATTCTTAATAATTTTTGTCCCTTTTAAGCTTTCCGCAATTAAATTAAAATGAAGAGCAGCCGGAGCCGAGCAGGGATGAGGCAACGGGAGGGAGGAGAGAAGAAGAAAGGGAAGAGCTAAGCGGCAAAGTTACTTTCCAAGCAAGCTCACGGCGTGTATTTTGATTCAGAAATGATTGCTTCACCTTTTTTTTTTTTTTCCCCTGCATGTTCGTACACATTGCCTTGCACGGGAGGCATTCCAGAGCCATTTCTTTCCCTTTAATTACATATCGAGGCGTGCGTGTATCTCTAGAGGTCCGTGCACACTCATCCTCGCACGGGGACGCGCGCAGCTCCCGGGGACTCACCTGGGAAAGGCGATTTCCAAAGGTGCGCCGACTGCGATTGCTCTTTGGAGCAGTACACTTGCCCGTCCCAACCATTCGAAAGAGCCCAGTGCTGGTAACCTTCCATGGGAAGCAAAGCGTCGTGCCGAGGCTCGGGGTGAGCCCCCAACCCCGGGACCACCGACACGTCCAAATAACCGGGGACCGCTTGGTAGGAGCTGGCGAAACCGGGATAAAAGGCGAATTCCTTCGGCCTCGACGGCAGCTCCTCGCCGGGCAGCGGCCCGCCGGCCTCGGGGTACTTCTCTCCGGGGTGATACGCGCAGGGCTTCTGCTGCAGGTTGACCCCGTGCGAGTGGGACAGGCGGCAGCCGTAGTAGCCCCCGCCGAAGGGGTACCCATAGCCCAGCGCAGCGCTGGAAGCCGCCCCCGACGGGCACTGCCGGGGGGGCTCGGTGGCGGCCAGCTCGGCGTACGCCGCTCCCTGCGGCGCCGGCGGAGCTCCGGTGGGTACGGCGAGCCCCGGCGGCGGGGGGAGCACCTCCCGGCAGTGCCCTAAGCTTTCCATGCGGTTCTTATCCCGGGGGGGTTCCTCGCAGCGGCAGGCCAAGCCGTCGGGCCAGCGCGGGGGGAGGCCGAGCGGTGCCGTCATGTCATACCGCAACGTCGCCGTCCCCACCGCCGCCGCCGCCGCCGCCACCTCCGCCGCCGCCGCCGTCGGGGGAAGCTCCGCGCCGCGCCCCGCCGCCCCGCGACCCCCCCAACATATCGGAGCCGCGCGCGCATGCGCCGCCGCTGCGCCGCCGCCGCTCCATTAAGAAATCCGCCGCGGCCACGCCCCCCCCCCTCCAGCCCCCCCCCTCCAGCCCCCCCCCCCCCCCCACGCGCCCGCCCCGTCGTTCCCCCGCCGCACCGCCCACGTCACTCCGCCGCCCCGACGGACGAAGGGGAATGGGGGGGGGAGGGGGGAGGGGGCGACGCGGGTGCTGATTGGACGCCGTGCTTCTTCTCCCCCCCCCCCCCCCCCGCATAGGTCTTAAAGGCGGCGACCGCCCCGTCGGGCACAAAAAGTGCGTGGCCGCGCGTGGGGGGGGGGGGGGTCGGCGCCCCGCTGCCCCGCAGGAAAGTGCAACCCACCCCCCCCCAAACCTTCTGCTTTCCTGCGGTTGGATCCTGATGGTTATTTTTCACTGCAGGTGCTCTTGCCACAATCTCCCCCCCCCCCGCCCCGATCTCCCCCCGCCCCACCCAGTAAAAAAAAACCAGCAGTGACTCCGCCCCGAAGCCTCATTTCCCCCGTTTGTTTTTCTTTTTTTTTTTTTTTTCTTTCCCTCTCTGGCAGAATCCGAAATAATTTCATCTTCCCCGTTCCACCGGAGGGAGGGGGGAGTGTGTGGGGGGGGGGGGACGGTGGGGTACAGCGGTGTTCGTGGCTGGATGATAAATATTGCAGTGGGTAAGGACGGGGGGGATGGGAGGGGGGTTGGTGGTGGGCTGATTTGTGAGCGTTTGTAAAATCAAAGGGACTCAGTTCGTAAAACAGAGACAGCTCCGGGCTGAGAGAGGTGGAACTGGGGGTGGGGGGGTGAGGTGGGCAAGAGAAAATCGCAGGTTGTTGGCTCGGAACGATGGGGAAAGTGAGGAGGGGGCGTGGGGAGGACTCAGCCGTCGGGGAACCCCTGCGGGGGGTAATGAAGGGACAGCGCTCCCCCAAAAGTATCAGAAAAAGAGGAAAATTGGGAAATGTTGGGATGTATTTGCAGGAATGCAGAGCTCGAACCACTAAGAGCCAAATGTGCGCTGTGCTTCTGTATTCCACGCCACCCCTCCCCCCAAAAAATAACCCCGGCAGGGATCTCAGGTGGTCCCCGCGTGTCCCTGTCGCCCTCGTGGACTCCCTCTATGTCCGTGTGTCCCCACAGATCTCCCATTTCTCCGCTGCTGCTTTTGAGGGTGATCCCCCTCCACAGGTTCCCCCCCGAAAAAAGCCGGAAAAGAACCCGAAAAGCATCAAATCCCCCCAAATCTTGGAGGCGGGGGGGTGGGGGTGGGGGGCAAAGCAGCGCTCCCCATCACCTCCCCCCCCCCCCAACCTCGCTCCGCTCGGAGCCGTCGGAGAGCGGTTTGGGGCATCCCATAGTCCAAGTTCAAGGTGAGGGAATCCGAGAGGATCCCGGGGCCGGGATGGGGGGGGGGGGGGGGGGGGGCTGCTGTAGGACACCGCCATGCAGAGCAGCTGAGATGTGGGGGTGACGGCGGGAGGGGGGAGGGGGAGGTTGGAAATCATAATCATCACGAAAATACCCAACTCTCGGAGCGCTCACATCCTTCGGGTGCCACGTCCAGAAATCACCGAGGAGGAATATTCCCCTCGAATCCCACCCCCCCCCTCCCCAAGGCCCCCTCCCCCCACCCCCATCCCGGGCACAAAACACGGATGGGAGAATCAGAAACGATGCTAACGCTGAAATTAAAGCCGTGTGCCCCTCGTCCTCCCCGTCGGGGCAGCGCCGGTCTGTTCCTCTCCTCCAAAATCCCCTTCCCCAGCAGCGGTTTGCTCTCTCCCCCCCCCCCACTCCCCCCCCCCCCCTCTGAAGCGGAGTGGTTTTATGAAGTAGTTAACATTTCGTAGCATATGTACTACCCGCGTTGCTCGGGGAAGGGATTAAATGTTAAAAATGTAAAGATTTACGATGAGCGCAACGAGAGGAGCAGCGCGGCCGCGGTTGGAGCCTTCAGCGGAGCGAGGAATGAACCCAACCTCAACGAGACCCCCACCCCCCCCAGCAGCTCCGGGGAGGGGGGGTCCGCTTCAGGATGGCGATGAAGAGTCGGTTGAATTCGGGGTGAACCGTTCGCTGGAGAGCGTGGCAAAGCGGGGGTGAAAGGTTTTGCCGGAGGTAATGGGTAACGGAGGAGGAAAATCGAGCGGAGGTTATGGGGTGGGAAAGCGGAGGGAGGAGGGAGAGCAGAGCGGAGCGGAGCTCTGACTCTCGGAGCCGAAATGGGGGGTGGGGGGGATTTTAGTGGGAATAATCATTATTTTTCATTTCGGGGCTCTCCCGTCGCGACGTCGGCGCGGAGCGGAGCGGAGCCCGTCCAAAGAGAGGGGGAGGAGGGGAAGGAGCGGTTGGAAATGGGGGAAATGAGAGCGGAGGTGAGGGCCGGCCGCGGGCTGGGGTCGGTTGAAGGCGTTATCTTCTGATTTCCCTGCGAGATTTGCTGGAAAGGGAAAGATTCCTCGGACGGAGCGTTTTTAGTCGATGCCCGAAGTGCGTGCCGCTCATCCCCCGTCGCGGCAGATCACATTTTTAGGGCTTTATTCATTTATTTAGGGAATTAGGAGGGGGGGAAAAAATAGAATATTATTGAACCGTATTGACTCCGCTATTCCATCTTCCCTCGCCCCGAGTGCGGCTCCGGGCGACGTTCGCTGTGGATATTTCCGACCAGAGCGGTTCCCGTTTCGTGTCCCAGTGGATCGGAGAAGAAAAAGGGCTGAATGTCCCCGTGCTGGGATGAAGACCCCGCCGGGTCCGTCCGCTCCCGTCCCCCTTCGGTGCCGCGTTGCTTTGGGGCCGAAGAGCAGGGAGAATCTCGGCGTTCATTCATTTCTTTTCTATTCCCGATCCGGAATTTGAAAGAGGGAAAGAGGTTCAGCCCCGAGTCCGTCCCATCCCCGCGGATCCCTTCCTCTGTCAGATTTTCAGGCACTTTTCAACCCCCCCCTCCCCCCCGTCTTTCAATTACCCCTTTTCTTCTCTGTCACCCCCTATTAAAAGGGAAAAAAAGCCAGAAAAAAATTCAGGGCCGAGCTCGACGTTACAGGTGAACTCTCGCAGCCGGAGAATGGGACTTCTTCGGTGTACCCCCGACGTTAAGAGCCGATGCGATTGGTGGATGCTCCAAGGAAACGCTCCAAAAGACGTCTGTCTGCCCCAAAAGCGCGGAGGTAACGCTTCCCCGATGTGCCCAAACGAGTCGGAATCCTCCGCTGAAATCGAAGCCACCGACTGCAGAATCGCGTTATGAAACCGCTTCTGATTATTATCCACGGAACCCGGAGGGGAAAAAAACATAAAACACATCACGTATATACACAGACACACACGTATTTATCCGCACATCCATCCGCACAAAACACGCATGGTCAGGATGGGATTGAGGGAACAACACGCACCGCGTGTTTCGGTTTGGGGAGAGATGGGCACAGTTCACAGCTTTGGCACACGGCGGTTGTTCTTTCCCTTTTTTCTTCTTTTCTCCCCCCCCCCCCCTTTTAATTTTTTATTCCCTCCTCTATCCTCCCAATGTTTAAGATATTCTGACCCCCCCCCCCCCCACGTCCCCCCACACCCCGGGTCGATTTTTTTTGCGATTTTCGGTGGGAAATCCGTATTTCTGGTGCCTCCCCCCTCCAGCCGTGTCCCGTGCAAAGGAAATGGCCAATAACGGGGGGTGCGGTGGGGGGGGGAGAGTGTTTATAGGAAAAAAAGTGGCTCCAGTGCCTCCGAGCCCGCACAGAAACCCTCACCCCCACTGGGAAGGGAAATCCCAGCTGTGAATTGGGGGAAAATCGAGGACGGGGATTTGGGCTTCGGAGCCCTCGGGGAAATCAGAGCCGCCTCCGTGAGAAACTCCGACAGCGGCCGCGATTTTCCCACCGGAGCACCAATTTGGGGGAAGAAACCGCCGCTCCGATCCTCGCGTTCAAGCACAGGAAAGCTTTCCCAGGCTGTGTGCGAATTTGGGTCAAGAGAAGACCTCATTTATTTATTTGTTTGTTTATTGCGTGTCCCCTTCCTCTCCCCCCCCCCCACATTCGGTTCCATCCCCCGTAGCCGCAGTAGGGCCGGAGCTGTGGGGCCGACGCACATTCCTTCAAAAAACAGAGCCCGAAATAGCGCATGAAAATGAGATTAAGTGCGTTCTCCTCCGCATCGGAAAAAGAGATAAATATACATACCCCCCAGGAGAGGAAAAAGAGGGAGTTCTGCACGAGGTTCGCATCTGTCCGGGACTTCACCTCACTCCTCGGATGGAAAATAAGAAGGGAAAGGAGCCCCAACTCACTTCGCACTCAATGAGAATGCTTCTGAAGAGGGACAGAGGAGGAGAGAACATAAATATGGGGTCTCTGCCCCATCCCGACCCCCAGAGTGGGACTGTCAGGGGGAACCGAGCCCGACCCGATCCCACCGCCCGTTCTCCCCGACCCTACAGCCGCTGCACTGCATCGCCGCTCTCATTTTCAGCCTTTTTCTTCCATTTTTTTCTTTTTCTTTTTCCCCACTTCTTTTCGCATTTCTTTTCCCTCTTTTTTCTTTTTTTCCTCCTCTTTTTCTTTTCCTTTCCTTTCCTTTCCTTCCCCTTTTCGGTGCCCTCCCCCAGGAGCCCCTTAACCCTTTTGGTTTCCTTTAATTATTTTTTTTTGTTTTGAGGGGCAGCGGTGCCGAACCTCCTCGAGTCTCTGCGTTCTGCAGCGATTTGCCTTTCCCTCATTTTGCTCTGCAGACAAAATAAAAGTGGGGGGAGGTGGAAGGGAGGAGGGGGGGAATACAAAACTTTCTTTTAGTGCACCCTTCTCCCCGGGGCAGCGCCAGAGATGGGTGTGCGGGGACAAACCTCTCACCCTATGTCTCCGTGGCCGTGTTTTGTCTTCAGTTTCCCCCCTTCTCCCCCAAAACGCCGAAGCTGAGAGGCAGAGGAGGCAAAGATAAAACCCCTCCGAGTCCATCCTGCGGCCACGCCGCATTTTGAAGCCAAAAAAATAAATAAAAGAAAAGAAAAAGAAAGATTTTCTTTTATTTTCTTATTTTTACAGCCCCTGCGGAATGTCCCAGCAATTCCCCGCCGTTAATTATTGTGATTATTTCCACGCCGCCGCTGCTTGACTCAGCGATCCGGAGACAGACAAATAAAATATCGGGCCCAATTTAGGGCCCCTGTCTGGTCGGAAGTCCAAGTTCAATTCCAAGTTAAGACAGGAGGTCCCCGAAGCCCCCGACAAAAGAAAAGGGCCATTTGGTGCCGTTGGTGTCAACAAACCGGAGGGGCCATTATCGCTTCCCATCATCTCGGAGCTTCATATTCTCGGCGGGGTGGGGCGGGGGGGAGAAAGTGGGGGACGAGCCGGGGACAGTCGGCTGCTTTACGGCTCTTTGTGCTTGGAGGACATTATGGGTTTTGTTGGGTTCTCCCCCCCCCAAATGTCATTTTATTTCTCTATTTGTGAGCTCTCGGAGCGCGGTGGCACCTTCCGGCCGTGAGATGCAGCGATCCGGGGTTCTTCCCTCCCCCCAATCCCCCCCTCCCGGTACCGAATGAGCTCCAGATGCGTTTCGAAGGACACCCCACAACAGGCCAATGTAAGAAACATTTCCTTCCTTCCTTTATTTTAATCCATTATTATTATTTCCCCCCCAAACGTTATTCAGACCCGCTCTGTGTTCTCCCCTTGACCCCCCCCCCCCCAAAAAAAATAAAAAAACAACAAAACAACACAAACAACATTCTCTTCTCGGCCCATTGATGTCCAAATACGTCCCGAACTATTCCATCCTGTTTAGAAGGGCTTGGAGAGCTCTTTTCATCCACATTTCCAAAAGCAAAACGCAGCGGAATTTCACTTCCAAAGGTAAAAACTGAAGCGAAGTGAACTGCGCTCTGCGGTTCCGCGGGCGTCGAATTAATACCGATGGAGAATGAGCACAAAACGACGCCCCAAATTCACACCGAGGGTGAAACCGGCGAGCAGAGACTTTCCTACGGGAAACCTGGGACGCATTAAGAGTCCGCCAGGAAAAAAACATGCTTGCAATCAAGGGGAAGAAAAGGAAAAATGAAAACCGCTTTGAGAATCGCCGCTCTGGTGGACGCGGAGTTCCCGGCCTGTCCCGAAAAAGCGATTTTAAGGGGCGGAATTTTGGGGGAGAAATAAAAGCAGTTCTCGGCTGCGGCGAAGGGGGAGTCCAATCCGAGTGTTTTCTCGCCCAAAATGGAGCGGGGTGAGATGGATTCCACTTTTTCCACCCTTTCCCCCCTCCCCGGCCTCGATGCGATGGACAGGGGCACTGCCCGCACTCAGGTGCCGGCAATTAGCGGCACTGTTTTAATTGGAGCACCCCAAGTCCGAGCGCCAAGAAGTGCCTGGGGAAGATCCCTGCCTGGAGGGGCGAAAAGGGGAATGTGGGGGTTTAGGGTGAAAACAGCGCTGATGGGAGCGGGACGGAGCTGCTGCTGAAAGGTCGACAGATAAATAAATGAAGAGAAGCCACCGAACCGACGTCCCCCCCCACAAAGAAAAAATAATACAGCAGAAAACCCCAATCAATAAAAACGGCTACGTGGGGGTTTCTTTTTTCTTTTTCCCCTTTTTTTCTTTAATTTCTTTTTATTTCTTTTTTCCCTTTTTTCCTCTATTTTTTTCCTATTTTTCTTTTTCTTTCTTTTCCTGTTTTCCCTTTTGTTTCTTTTATTTCTTCTTATTTTTATATTCCTTTTTATTTCTTTTATTTCTTATTTCTTATATTTCTTTTTATTTCTTTTTTTTTTTTCCTTTCTTTTACTTACTATTCCTTTTTCTTTCTGTATCTCCACGCTGGATCCTTCCTCCTGCATCGAGCATCAAGTGCACACAGCAGAGGATTCCTTGGCGACACTTCCAGATGGGCACAAATAGGGAACAGAAGTAGGATGGGGCTCTCTGGTGTCTTCATCCATCCATCCATCCATCCATCCATCCATCCATCCATCCATCCATCCATCCATCCATCCATCCATCCATCCATCCATCCATCCATCCACCCACCCATCCTTCCCCCCCTCCACCCGTGCATTTGTTCGGTGTACTGAGGATATCTGTTACACACAGACCGGCAGCACTCCGACTTCCTCCGGTCCATCTTCTTCCCGTGAATGTGTTGAGTTTCTACTCCGAACATAAAGGAAAACCGACAAAGTTCCCGCGGCTGACAGCGGGGGATGCCGCAGCCCTCCAAGATGTGCAGCGATTTATTTCCTTTCTGATTAATTCAGCACTACTCCTTACGCTCAAATCATCGTCATCGTCACTGATGAAAATGATCTTTCTGCAAAATGCCATCTGCACATCCCTCACCCTTTTATTATCCCCATCCCATCCCACCCCATCTCATCCCATCCCATCCCATCCCATCCCATCCCATCCCATCCCATCCCATCCCATCCCATCCCATCCCATCCCATCCCATCCCATCCCATCCCATCCCATCCCATCCCCGTCCATTTCCCACCCACGAGGTTCACCTCCACGCAGCGATTTCCCCCCCGCCCGTGGAGATGAACCTCGTGGGTGGGAAACGGGAGGGGAAACCCACTCGGAATTCCCTCTGGGACGTGCCACCCTCTGTCGCTGTGCGTGGGGTCACTATGGGACCGCAGTGTGAATGGAGCGACCTTCGGGAGAAGTCCCGGACCTCAGCGCTTTACCTCTGAACATCCTAAATAAAATAGGCAGGACTTTGTTGCCCCACACATGCTCACAGACCTCTGCAGTGCGTTCACACGCAACCCACTGCTCACACGTGGACACGTCCTCCAGCGTGGAATGACGGATCCCACGAGGATCCAACGGGGGATGTTCCCAAAATGATGTCACGTTCTTTCAGGACTTTGGAATTGCAAAACTTTGGGGCGTCCCAGGGCTGGGACCCCGCACCCCAAACCCATTTCTCCCGTGGGGGGCCCGCTCTGCTCTCGGCCTCTCCCCACAGGGGGGGTGAGGGGCTCTGGGGGAGTTGGCAGAGGTTGGGGCAGAGCGGATCCTCCTGGCTCTAATGAAGTGCGATAAGCGTGTTAATTGAGCATTAACATGTGCTAATGCGATAGAGGGACTGCGGGGGAGCTGCGCTTCGCCCTGGGATATCTGGCAGAGATTTTGCACTTTAATTAATGGGAGAGAAGCTCAGGGCGATGCATTTAAACGCTGGAACACTCAGATGCCCAAAGAAATAAAAATCAGCGGCTGTGGGGGGAATAATTCCTCTCGCGGGGCGCTCCGCGGCGCAGCAGCTCGGGCTGATCCGTCATCCCAAAGAAAAGAAATCAAATCAAAAATATCGAGTAAAATCAAATGAAACCATCCTCCGTTCGGGCTTGAACCCGGCAAAAGTCCACCACCGAATTGAGGAGAATTCGGGGCGGGACAGCCCGGCACCGTCCCCGCTTCATTTCTTCACTTCTTCCCCGTTTTCGCTTCTTCTTCATCTCATTTCATTTCATTTCTTCTTTTTTTTTCCCCCGCTGAGGCCCATTTCTTTTCTCCCCTGAATTTCTCTGTGCCTTCGGGCTCCCCCCTATCCGTCCCCCGCTTTCTTTGCCACCTCCTCACCCTCCAAATCCTCAGCACAGCTTTTTCTTCCCGATTTTTTCAGTCCCTTTGCTGTTTTAGACATTTTTCCTCCTCTCCAAATAGTTTTTCTTCTCGTTTTTTCCCCTTCTTTTCCCCTTCTTTTCCTTCTTTTTCTTTTTCACCCTTTCCCCCAATTTTTCCTCCTTTTCCCTCTATCTCCCCCCACATCCCCCACCCCTTTTTTATTCCTCTTTTTCCCCTTTTTGTTCCCACCTCTGCAAGGACCAAACGTGCGACATCGCATCTAATCGGAGCTCGCAGAAATAAAACCAAAGAACGAACCGAACTCGGAACCGCCCAATCCTTCATATAACGCGGCTCAGAACTGCGTCGGAGCAGAAACTGCGCAGCAAAACCGATCCAAACTCGGCCAACCCCCCCCCCAAACAACAAAACAGGAACGATCGCAGCCCGGAGTGTCCTCACTTCTGAGTTGAGGAGATCCGTAATTAGGGATGGCCGTCCCGGGAATAACCCTCACGCAGCGATCAAGACGTGAAATGCTCCATTGTCGGAGCTTTTCTTCCCCAGGAGAGATGTTCGATTCGGGGAGAAGAGACCCAACGGAGTTCCGGATGGGAGAGGGGAAAGCATGGAAAATAAAACCGCTGCATTAAAGCAGAGATGGAGAGCGAGGTCCTTCGCGGCTCTTCGAGGCGCAAAGGTGCGGGTTTCCTCCCGCCGAGCTCAGAAATAAACTCCGTTCTCCGTGGGTTTTTTTCGGGGTATCTTTACCTATGTCCGCCCTTTGGGAATTTCGATGTGAATCCCAAAGGGAGAGATCCGGGAACGCGCATCGCGCGTCCACGCGTTTTGTCCGCGTTTCTGAGCCCCTCTGAACGCAGAAGAGCGCAATTGGGGTTAAAAATACGGACGTGCAGCGCCCGATCCTTCTCCGCAGCTCTTTCCGCGGGTGACCGTTTCTTAGAGAAGGAAACTTTTCGGTCTGTGGGTTCATTATTCTTATTAGTATCATTTACCCAGCTAAGTGCCAGGGTTCTCCCTCGCCTTCTTCCAAACCCCATCGGTGGGCTCTTCCCGGGGCTTCCCGAGGAAGAAAACAATGATAACGATAATGACAATGACAATGGTAATGATAAAGATATCAGCAATGAAGAGGAAGCAGCCCTGAGTTGCTCCTCAGTTGGAACGGGAAGAGTTTTCTATCACAGTGCTGTCCCCCCCGGCAGAACCAGAACCCGTTCCAATCTCTTCTTTCTGTCCTTCCTCTCTCCATCCCTCCTTCCTCTCTTTCCTTTCCTTCCTTCCTCTTCTTCTTTAATTCATTTCCCTCTTCCCGTTTGTTTCCGCCTCTTTCTGCTTTTCCTTTTTCTTTCTCTATTTCTTCTTTTTCATCCTTTCTCTTCTCCTCCCCCCCCCCTTTTTTTATTTTTTTTCCGATGTAAAAATTCCGCTTTTCCAAATGGGAAACGCAGGGCACAAAACCCTGCACAAATGTTGCTCCTGCCAGCAGAAATCCCACCTAACTGATCCTGGTGGGACTGGGGGGACCGTCCCTTCATTCCCCGACACCCCAAGTCCCAGTTTTTGCTCCAAGCAATGTGCACTGCCCTCTTCCCCATATCCTTCTGTTCAATATCCTTATATATATAGATATAGATACTATAAACTATATATATATACATAACAAAATGAATTTAAAGAAAACATAGAACTATTTATTTATTTGTTTATTTCAGAAAGAAAATAATAAAAACCGAAGAGTAATTTCCCCTTTTCATTTTTTTGGCTCACGCAGCGTTTTCTCTCTCCCGTGCACCCCCAGCTGGAAACGCTGAGTTCCTCTCCGAGCCGTTCTTTGAAATCACGAATGCTCTTTGCAGACCCGGCGGGGAGTGGGGGGTGGAGAGGGTTCCAAAGGAAATTACCGATGGAAATGAGAGGAAAGGGAAGGAGGGAAGGTCTGAGGAAGGTGTGCTCGGGGCTGTCTGTCTGTCCATCCGTCGCTCCATCCCTCCCACGAGCAGATCTCAGACACTCACGATGCTCTCCATCCTCTCTGTGGTCAGGGGGAGGGGAGGACGATGTGGTGGCCCTACGATAGCACCCAGTGTTTATCCTCTGGCATATTTTCCAGGTGCATTTTACAGGATTACAGATTTTCATCACCGTTTACCCTCCTTGGCCATGAAATAAAGAACACCGCAGTGCTCTGTCCTGCAACGGGGAGGAGAGCTTTCATTCCTCAGCGATGGGAGGAGGGTAAAGGTATTTCGGGGATGTCCCCCACTGTGAACCCCCCAAGCCCTGCGCCCAGTGCCAGGAATCCCCTCCATCCCCACCACCTCAGGATCACATTTGCTTTCCAGCACGGGTTGCTGGTTTCCATTTACGCCGTCCGAGAGTCCGTGAGGACTTCCAAGTATTTTTATGAGAGGCCTTTTCCTCTCGTTCTAGTTATGTATTTTGCTTTTTCTCTAGCTAGAGGGGGTGGTTCAATAAATAATGGTAACGAGGTTCGTGTAATTGCTTTTGGATGTGCCCGCAGATGAAATCTTGGATAAATTATTTCTCGGTGGGAAGATTTCACTTGACTTTCGGTCGCTGCGCTTTTTCCTTTCCTTCTTGCCCAGCTGCCAAAATAACTGAGTTCCTAAACAACATTTCCAGCTCAGGGACTGCTGTGCTGTTTCGTTTGGCTTTATTTTGGGGCAAAAAAACCCACTTTGCTGCTTATCTTACACCCCATAGGGCTGTTGTCTTCCTCCCCTCACGTGAGCGGAGGTGGGGTCTGCCCCACACACTGCCCTTCATGAAAAACCACCACCTATACACAGTGCTCGGGCTCATTCTCCACCTCCTAGATTTGCCAACGATGCCAACAGAACGAAACACACCAACAGGAAGAGAAATCACCCACACCCCCCATGGAATTGTCCTCGTGGTGGGAAAAGGTTCTTCTATTGGGTTTAAACCAAGCTCCCTCTTGGCCTGGATTGGGGTTTTGCTGTGGAATGGACAGCTGGAGACAGAGTGTGCTGTTAGCAAGGAGGACTGGTTTGGGTGAAAACCAATTTAAAACAAAGGGGAAAAAAAAATAAAGGGGTGAGGGGAGATGCAGAGAACACCCTGAGAGCCACTGGAGGAGCACTGGGTGCAGATGCGAAGGGTAATGAGATTGGCTGTGGTTATGTGAACTGATTAACAAACTCTAAATAAATCGCCCACTTACACACCCACAACTAAATTTGCTTTCAGTTGGCAGAGCTGAGGGAACCTTCCCTCTCCGTCGTGTCTTGCATGGGTAATTTCTGTGTGTGTGTGTGTTTTTTTTTCCCATTCCCAGTTAAACAACGGATTTTCCCATGACTCACTGCCTCTGGAAATACTCTCTCAGACCTTTCTCCCCTCCCCCCCAAATTTGAGCCTTTTTCCCCTTCTCTGGGACATTTTTGTATCACTTATTTCCATTGCTAGAGGAACATTTTCCGAGTCTGCAGAGAGGAAAAATGGCAGCAAACAGCCGAGTAACCTCCAGCCCAGGGATGGTTCCCAAAGGACCGGGGAATCACCGGGGAATGGGCACAGAAGTTCCCAATCCCTGCCCAAGCCAAGCAGGGATTAACTTGTTGGCTCTTAAAAATGTGAATGCTGTCTCCTTCAATTCGTCTATTTCAGGGCATGAAATCTGGGCAGAGTCCTTTGAAAGTGGGTCCCCGTGGAGGTGAAGTGGGAAATGAGAGAGGTGGGGCTGGGGGACACACTCCCTCCTTGCACTGCCCCAGGATTTGCTACCTGAAGAAGAGAGAGAAGCAGAGATTTCTTCCCAGGCCTCATCACATCACACTTTTCATTACTATTCTTATTTCCTCTCCATTTTTATTTGTAATTTGAAGAGATCTGCATGGTCCACTCTCTCCAGTCCCACGGAAGGGTTTGATTTCCCTTCCTGCAGCCGACACACCGAGCTGCATGGTCCAACATGACCCAGGAGGAGTCCCATCTCAGCACAGCAGTGGAGTCAGCCCATTCCATCCACACTTCCCGCTCTTGTCTTTCCCATTCCATCCATTTTTCCTGCTGAGTTGCATTAGCAGTTCAAGGCCTGCCCCAATAAGTCCCAACTCGTCTTAGGGGCTCTGATTTACCCAATCTGCGATGAGCAGTGAGGAGAGAGTCTGCAGAAATAAAAGCTAAATTCCCTCCATAATCCCACAATTTAAAATGGTTTATTCTTCAGCGCACACGTGGATCCTTCTGGTTGATGCTAGAGCCAAAAGGAGGATTTCTGCTGGGTTGACTAAGCCAAGAGACAACCCTTGGGCACAGAGACACAGGAAAATGGCCAAGGCTGGGTGAGGGGAGATCTTGCAGGAGTGTCTCAGCCCCGAGAGAAGGAAGCACCAGGAGCCAAGGAGCCTTCCTCAGCCAAACGCGCTACTGGTGTCAGGCAGCCTGGCTCCTGTCAGGAGCTGGGCCAACCTACACCCAGTTGGTTGTGGTCCACGGTTCACGTTTAGCTCATGGGTGTTTGCTCCCAGAGCATTCAATTTCTAGCATTAACGGAAGCATTTCTTTTCCTTTTTCCTCCTCTTCCTCTCCCTCTTCCCTTCTTTCCATTCCCCTCCTTCTTCCCCACACTGAAGCCCACAGGTGAGATCTTTGCCCCCATCATTTGGGATCTGACAAGATTAGAGCCCATCGAATTGCAAGAGCTCATCCAAACCCAAATGGGAAGCAAATCCTGACATTTCCAGGGCAGCCATCGCATGCATGGAGTCACGCTGGGCATGCTCCTGCCTTGAATCAGAGCTGGACTCTGGGAGCTGCCCCGTGATTCACAGCTCCTGGTGGCTGTTCATACCCAAATCCTCCTGGAAACAATCCCAGCCGGGGCGAGAAGGGCTCCTCTTTGTGTTTAAAGGAGTTTTCTTTTGCAGGGAGGTGAAAACACGACAGCAGGAGATGATAGAATCACAGAATGATGGGTTGAAAGGGACCTCACAGACCACATGGTCCCAACCCCTGTTACCAGCCACTACAACAGGCACCAGATCAAGAGCCCAGGTCCCCACCCATGGCCAGGAGCACCTCCAGGGATGGGGCACCCGCAGCTCCCATGGGCAGATGTGGGCAAATCTGAAGCTTTGGGCTCCGGATGTGTGGGATTTCACACAGCATCACATCCAGCATCTAACAGGGCTGGGTGTGCTGGTGGTGGGGATGCACCTCCGAAGGGCCAACAGCTCCACTGCCCCAGGAGGCGTCAGGAGCTGAGCTGAACCCGCCTTGAAACAGTCACATCCTGGGAATCAGGGTGGGATTTTGGAGCTTTGGGAAGCAAAGCGTTGCACGGCGCTTCCTCCCAGCACAATGCTGCTGGCGTCACTGCAGCGGATTAGGATGAGTGGTGTCGGCTGAGGGGACGGCGAAGGAAAAGCACCCCTTCATTTGCTGGGGTTGGTCACACACCAACCAGTTCTGCAGCACCGCAGGCATCCGATGGCACCGACCCAGCAAAGGGCGTCCAGGATTTGGGGCACACATCCCCTCAGCTCTGTGGTTTGTGAGGACACAGAAGAGATTGGTGCTGCTTCAGTCTGAGGCAATGGCTTTCTGCGGGGTGTGAAGGGTGTAAAACAAACCCTCCTGTGCTCATCAGCTCCTCGCTAGCACGGTGCCATGCACAACGTGCTACGGTGGGGGCTCATCCCTCTCCTATGGGGTTGCTCATGGTTTCTTCTCAAATGGGATTTCTGGGTTTGGGAAGCAAAGCCAGCTCGCTCTGCCCCCGTCATTGCTCTGGGATGAAAGTCGGACAGGGGAGTTTTCTGTTTGTGTGCGGATGACACCACCCTTGGACTCCATGAGTAAGCCCTGCGGATGAGCCATGCAGCTCACACCGTGTTTCTTCTTGCCAAATAAAGTGCACTGCGCTGCAGACACTGCAGAGATACGGATCCTCCCGCAGTGCACTGCTGCCCACTGTGTTTCACAAACCCGGACACCAGGAGTCACCTCCCAACCCCTGTGTGCTTCGAGCTCTCTTTAAAAAATGTCTTCTGCTGTAACAGCTGCAAAACCCGTTCCCCCTTCAGCCCCTGGATCTGTCTCTTCCCACATCTGGGGAAGGCTGGGCTGTGTTTATAGGGGAGAAGGTGAAAGCTGTCTGTACCTAGGGGAATGTTGGTTCTTGTTTTGCCCCACAGCTTGCAGATTCCTGAAGCTGCAGTGGTACATAGCATCAGGAGAGGCCAAAGCCCACTGAGCAGGGGACTTCTCCTTGCACTGCTTATATTTTCCCTGTTGTGTGAGTACCTCACCCACCAACACCATTATTTTAGCACCTTCCCACCCCACATCATCCTTCCTCAAGGGGAAAGATTGGATGCTTGCAATACCCAGCAAGGCCAAAATGCAGAAAGCCAAGGAGACCAAGGAGGGCTTCAAATTTCCAGCTCATCCATCTCTGGGGAGGGCTGGGAGTCCTAAACCATCCCACAGCAGCTTATCTGCTGCTGCTCATTGCTGGCTCTGCCATTGTCTTGCCTGTGACCTCAGCCATGCACTGCTGCTCCCAGTGCCCCAGTTTCCCATTCCATAAAGTGGAGATAATGGCAGTGATTTCCCTGGCAAAGCATTCCAACCTCTCTGGCTGAAGTGCTTTCTGATAGAGGGCGGTTTTAGCGCTGTCTGAAGGGCAGGTGTGGGGTTACTGGGAATCATGAAAATGTTTACTGAGCTTTCTTCAACCTTGTAAAAGCCAGTCAAGCCCGGGAAGGAGAAGAGCACTTTCACCAGAGCCAAGCGAATGTTATCCTGAAGCTACTGCTGATGGGATGGATCCAAGACACCCGCTTGGCTCCTTCTGATGGAGATTTCCCTGAGCTGGTCTTCCAGCACTGGAGGTTCCACATTCCCTACGAGCAACAGATTTTAATGCCTTCTTCTTCTTCTTCTTTTTTTTTTTTTTTTTTTTTTGCATCGACCAGGGCTGTATTTCATCAGCCATCCCCAGAGGTTCTGCATTTGAAAAATTTATAAGCTTGGAGGACCGTACTCGGAGATGAGCTAATGGAGGCCAGGGGTTCCTCTGCTGGGAAATGCTTTGGTGGTCTGAGGAAGGCAGCAAAATAGTCCTATTTCTGCCACTTACATCCATTCATAAAGCAGAAGACATCGTCTCTCCCCGTAGATTTTGGCAGTCCCCATCAAGATGGGCACAGTGGAAGGGCAGCGTGGATGTGGTCAGGCTTCATTATGAGTCCTGCAGAAACTGCATCTGGAATGGAAACAACTTTCCTCTGCATCTGTAAGTCCTTCTGGGAAGGAGCTGTGATGTGCTGCAGAGCCCGGGTCTGCTCCCTGTATCCCACAGTGCTCCTGAGTGAGCACGTGGGGTAAAGGGACGTGCTCCTTCCCAAGGGGAAGCACTGCAATGGTTCAGACATAGAGATCTGCTGGGAGCAGGCCACGAGTTCTTCCATGGATTCCAGCAAGCCAGTGCTGGGACCATCCTCTCTCTCTGCCTTGTGAGATATTTTGTCTCTTTCGCTCCTGCTACCCCAATTCCCCAGTCTGTAAAACCTGACTCTTGCCAGAAGTCCCTTTCCCCATCACCACCCAAATCCAAATCCTCATCTCCCACCCAGGGAATTCAGGAGCTTCTCCTTGTCCTGGTCCAGTAGCCGTCCAATTACTGCTCAGCAAAACAACTCAATTCTCAGAAAGTTGGGAACCGGCACGTTCACTTTCCCCCTGTCATTCCTCCGCTGAACTTATTTATATTAAAATAAATTACCAGCCACCCCATAAAACTCTTTACTGTCAGCTTTTAAAAACGGCCTCTCCCTCCAGCTCCTAATGCCACGTTATCCAGCAAAAAGCGGTGTTCCACAGACGGCAGCCATCAGCCGCAGTGATTTGTGTGGACATGGAGATGAATGATAACGCAGGGCTGTGGGACGGACGCTGATTTACGAGCTGGGGTGGAGCTGGAAGCTCACTCCTTGCAGCGGACTTTGCATTGCTGCTCTGGTACTGGTCCAACTGGGAATGGGGTGCTGGGAAAGGGATGTGAAGTTGCTTGTGTTCACCCCCATAGGGTGGGGGCTCTGCACCCAATGGCCAACTCTTGTACTGAAGAGCAATTGGTCTTGGGTGAATTTGATGTTGGGTGAATATAATGTTGGTTAAGTTTGATTTTGGGTAAGTTTGATATTGGGTGAGTTTGATGTTGGGTGAATATGAAGTTGGGTGAATTTGATGTTGGGTGACTTTGGTGTTGGGTGAATATGATGTTGAGTGGAGTTGATGTTGGGTGATTTTGATGTTGGGTGAACGCTCCCCCAAGACGTGGTACATGTGTTTTTTTGTGTGCTACTTGAGCCAGCAGCAGGGAATGAGCCATTCATGAGTCTGGGATGGAGGAAATGCTTTTTCCAGTAGGTTCACAGCTTGTCTCTACGAATGGAGCCTTGCGAATGACGACGTAGACCCAGATAAATGGATTTTCCATTTGTCATGGTGCGCGCTCTGGGTGCGCTCTCCTCCGGTCTTTGGGCAGTGTTAATTCTCACTCCAGCAGGGAGGATGCAAAGGTTGTGCTGGAGTGGAGCTCACCCAGAGCTCCCCAGGACAGAAACACTGCCCCACGCCTTCACCCGGTTACATCAACACTGCAGGAATGTAATTACCTTGGAGACCTTTAGCTCAGCACTGATATTAATGCGGCCAACGGGTCTCAAAGACATTGAGGGGGGATTTATACACGGGCTCTCATGGACACACACAGAGCACAGCACAGATTGCTTCAGGAAAGCAGAATTCAGTGCAGGTTTTGGGGTGCCAAATAGAGGAGAAACCCCATGTGTTGCTCAGCACTGCGTTGGGTGGAAATAACGCTTCAACCCAACCGGGGCAGATTGAGGAACCGGCCCATATAACCCTCCCTGCTCCTAACAGAGCTCTGCAGCAAAAGGGAAAACACAGGTTTATATTCCCTGGGAGAAAGCATGTTGCAAAACTCTGCTTCCATCGAGCAGAGGTGGTGCAGCCGCCGTCCCAGCGCCGTCTGCTTGCACAACCCCCGAGCAACACCATGACGTGGCAGAAGGATTTTCCTTATAAATTTTTTTTTTTTTCTTTCTGCCCTGCTCTGCAGGATTGCAGCCAGGATGGAAAATTCGGCCGGGCATGTGCAACGCTGGGTCGTGCTGGATGCAAATTACCTTGATTACAGGTTGGGTAATTATAGCCGCAGCGCTGGCATTTGGAGGGCTGCAGGAAGGGGTGGGGGGTGTGCTCTGTTTTTATTATTATTTTTTTTTTTTGTTGAATTCATCTTAAAACTTTCAACAGCGGAGAGGTGTGCGTGCATGGGGGAACTCCGCTGGGCTGCTCCGCTCGGAGCATAAATCACTTTTAGGGAACCATAAATCCATCTCTTCACGAAGCCCTCCAGCCCGTGAACGCAGCGAGGCAGAGGCAGAGCTCATGCCTCAGCGGTGCATGTGGCTGTGGCAAGAAAAACACACTCCAAACTGCTCAGAGCGGAAAGAAGGCTCAACAGTGTCAAAGCCCTTCATTCAGAGTGGGCCGATGCGAGAGGAAGGGGCCACGGTACCTGCGGGTATTTGGACAGGGTGGGAGTGAGGAGGGCTGGAAATCTGCCTGAGGATGGGGGGGAAATGAGGGCTGAGTGTGGCTCTGTGTCACAGTGAAGAAATGGATCCCAGTGGGATGTGGGCTTTGCGTCCCGATGGGATGTGGGCTTTGTGTCCCAATGGGATGGAGGCTTTGTGTCCTGATGGGATGGAGGCTTTGGGCTTTGCATCCCAATGGGATGCCAGTTTTATTCCCAATAAGGTATGAGCACATCGCTGTGTGCGTCCCTCTGCTCCCAGAACCGAGGTGCTGAGCTGCACTTTGCGGGTGGGTGACGCTGATTTCCCTCTGATGAGCGCTTGGAGAAGAGCATGAAACGCTCAGCATCCCACCGAGCCCTCTGCGCTCAGCATGGGTAATATATGCATTAACGTGCCAGCGAGACGCAGCATTATTCTTATTAAAAGTAATTTATGCAGCCCCATCACTTGACATTTATGTTTCGAAGCGGGGATAAATCTGGCGCGTCGCAGGCAGGGGGGTTATGCATGGATGGGTGTCCCAAACAGGATGGTCCTGCCCCGAGAGCTCTGCTTTGAGGCAGAGGGTGACCCAGGGGAGCGTTTATGAGGGGGAAAAAAGAAAGAAAGACAGTGGAAAAATTCGGAATGAGGGACGAGGAAGCGTGCGGCTCCTTCTTGTTTTGCTGTTAATTTGACAGTGAGTGACGACGGCTGTAAATCTGCCACCTTCGGATGTAGCCGGGCCTGGCGACGCCAGGTGAGGCTCAGCCCCACGGGGTTTGGCTGTGGGTGACCCCGGGAGCTGACACGTCCCCACGTCCCCGGCTCCATGAGCTCATCCTCGCTCAGGGGATCTCTGACTTCAGACAACGATCCGTTGGAAGAAGTGAGGGGGAGCGATAGTGGTGGGGAGAAATGAGAAAGGAGCGGAAGCTCTGCGATGCTGGCTGGCTTTTGTGACGTTATCTTGTCACCCGCACTCTGCTCACCTCGTGCCTCAGTTTCCCCATCCCCTGGAGGGGTTTGGGAGGGTCCTGAAGTGCGATGCGGTGGGTGAAGGGCTGTGGGTATGGGTTATTCTTGGATGAATGGGAAGAGGACACCAAAGAGCCCTGAGGGGTCCCTGTGCCCCCAGAGATGCTCCGTTGTAACCCATTTCTCACTGCCAGCTCCCAGTTCTGCAGCAATTGCTGTCATGAATGCTCTGGGCTGACCTACTTGTTGTGGAGCTTCGCTTGGTGCTAAGCAGAAAATAAAGGCTTGTGGCTCAGTCTGCCCTGCATCCCATGCCTGGCATCCCAAAGCATCTCTCCTTTGCCAGGGAATGCAGAGGATATCCTCCCCCTAGGATACAGCGATGTGACCACCTGGAACATCCCTGGTTTCCCATCCTCTCTTTCTTGTGAAGAAATGGGGGAGCAGATCGCTTGGCTCTGCAGAAATGCCCTTAATGCCTTAATATCCCCCTCTTTTTAGGGTACAATTATGGATCAGCTGCGCCCCGCCACCGTAAATCAGCATCAAAGGCCACCCCGCGTCAATGGGAGAACACATGTACTTACAAGACTCCGGCTGTTTGATGCTAATAAAACTAAGATTAAATGAGAAGTCGTCATCACGGCTCCCAGGCAGCATGGGCAGCCCTGGGGGGGGGGGGGGGACTGTGCTGGGATGGAGCCCCCAGGGATACCCCCACTCCCGGACCCCTCCCATGGGGTTCCCATCCCCTGCAGCCCCCTGCCCCACGCCCACACCCCGCGTTGGATTTTGGGTGCATTAATCACTCTCCCTGAACTGACAGTCCAGCTCCTGCAGTTGCAGCGATTATCCGAGCGTTTTAATGACACCTTGGACCCAAAGGTATCAATTAGGCATGTCGGGAGAAGCAGTGCCCTGAGCTGATTCAGCCCGACATGACCACGAGGCAGGGCCCCGTGCCAGGCAATCCCCAAAATGCGGCTGAGCCTTTGGGGCTGGGGTGGCTCTGAACTTCCCCGGGGGGATGGAGGAGGAGGGTTTTTTGTGTCTTCTATTTAGGTCTTCGCACTGCTCACCCCTCTGCTTGTGCAACAGCTCCTGCAGAGTGCTCAGATGTGCGGCGTGGCGTTGGATAGCGTAGGATGATGTGCAGGGGGGAAATGGGGGCTGGGTTTGGGTTGGACTGGGGGAAATTTGGGCTGTGTGAGATCACAGGTCTCCTGATTAAGTTCCTGCACAAAGCAGAGTCAGCTATGGGGTCAGGTTACTCAGGGTTTGGTTCATTCTGCTTTTGAGAACTTCCAAGGATGGAGAATGCAATAAGTACACATTGCTGGAGGGAGATGGGATGGGATGGGTTGGGATGAAGTGGGAAGGGGTGTGATGGGATATGATGGGATATGATGGGACTGCTTCTCCTGCTGGATTTCCCAAATCTCCTTTTGGGTCCTTTTGGAACTCTCTGACCCCAGCATCCCATGAAGACACAGTGCCATCGGGTGTGGTTTGAGGTCCTAGAGCTGAGTGCCAAAACCTGGGATGTCACACATAAGAAGGATGGATGGGAACAACCGTCTGCCCACACAGCTGTGGAGTGGGACACGCACTTCATCCCAGAGCTGGGGGTCTGGAGATGACCCCTGCAGCCCCAGATCCTTGTGCAGGACACGAAGCTCCCCAGTTGGATCCATCTCGCTCTTTGGGTCCACCAACACTCATGACCTCGAGGAGACCTCACAGCTCCACTTTCTCCCCTCGCAGCCTGAAATCCTGCAGGCTCCCTCTGACCCCAGGCAGCCAAGAGGAGGATTTCCACTGAGGGAGACCAAAACAAGGCAGCAAACCACCCTGGCGAGCAGAGGCCGAAGACTCGGGCGGCAGCTCAGCCTGTGGTCATCTCTCATGGCAATGAGTCAATGCGGTGGCGGGCTCAGGTTCTCACATTCCTCCCTGCGTTCCAGCATCCTTCCCCAAGGGAGAAGAGCAAGGAGCCTCCAAGCCAGCTGTGGGCAAGCCGAGGAGCTCTTTGTGGTGACACAGGGCCTGTCTTCATCAGCCAGCCTGCCAAAAATGTGTCTCTTAAGATGCTGGCAATGACATCTTTTTGGGAGCTGGCTGCCTCCTTCTCCTCTGGAGCTAGAAAGGCTCTAAAGCCAACGAGCTGTCAAAGCCTGAGGGCTATAAACATGTGGTTTTGCCACCCAAGGTCTTTATCCTTGGCTTTCACCGTTCTGGTGTTGGGTGTTTTCTTTTTCTTTCTGTTTTTTTTTTTTTTTCTTTTGAGGAGCCTCTGGGAGAGGGCAGATCTTGTGCGCACAGCTATGGCTCCCTGCTGGTCCCACAGGAACCGGGTGTTGTGCCAAGAACAACACGGGGCCGGGGAGAATTCACCATGAAACCACAGGTGTGGGATGCAGGACTGCTCGCTGCTCTCTACCACAGTGTTGGCCAACCTCTGCTCTCCAATCATCTGTTCCTGAGCCCGCAGGGAAAGGGTGAGAGTTGTTCAAGTGGACATCGCCTACGCTCCCACATTTATCTGTGATCCCACACAGTGTGCATCACATCGCGGTGCAATGGAGATGGGGCGCTGACCAAGAGGTGTCCGACTGAAAGAGATGGAAGCAGGGTGGAGAAGAACGAGGGGTTTTTTGCCATCACACCAAGGCCCTTTAGTACACACTGCTCAAGCTCATGGCTTTTTCTCATGTTCCCAGCAGACAGGGTTCTCAGACAGGTGTTCTCCTCCCTTTGCAGCCAACACTGATGTGAAGCAGTGAGGGCTGCTCCCTCTGCTTCCTCTTTCCTCCGGTTCTCACTCAGGCTGCACAGTCAGGGCAGTATTTCATGATGCTCCTGGTCACCCTCAGCCTTTTCCTCGACTGGTCCCCGGGATCGTTCCTGAAAGTGGTGCTGAGAAGTGGTGGCACAGGTTGGACCGGTCTGCGATAAGACTGAGATAGCAAACGCTCCGTTATAGGCAGAGGGGAGGAAGAGGCACCTGCGGAGGGTGAATCACCTCAGATCAGTACCCGAGATAGCGCAGGTGAATTGTGAGCTGCTCCCTGCTGCCATGCCGGGAGCCGGGTGGGACCGCCAGGACACGCAGCGCTGCGATGGGTCACGGTGCGACCCCACAGTGGGACTTCGCATCGAGAGAAGGAGGGTTCCATTCACCCCCCTCATTTATGGGCCCCCATTGAGAGTACGGCTGTGTAGCTAAACTGGCACAGCCCCGATGCCGTTGCAGGGAGCAGAATTTCCACTTTTAAGTCTTGTCTTGGAATCTTAATTTATTTATTCATTGAATGTGCCATGGAGCGTTGGTTGGATTCCAGGACATTTTTCACATAGCTTTCAGAACCAGCGGGAGGTGGGGCAGGGAAGAGCTCTGTTCTGGAGCTAAGCTGGGATATACGGGCTTAATTCAGCACTCCAAGGGAATTAATTCAGCACTCCAAGGGAATTAGTTCTCCACTCCGAGGGAAGATCGCTGATGCAAACAGGAGTCGAAGGTGCTGAGCTGAGCGTTGCAATCCCATCCTCTCCAGGGCACATGGGAACGTGGCGGTGACTCAAAAAGCTGCGGTAGTTGCTGCTGGGAGAGGAGCTAGTCTGAGCCCGTCAGTGCACGTGAGAGTGGGCAAGGGAGGACAGGCAGGGTTAGAACCAGCACGGCATAGGGAAGGAGAGGGCTGCGGCTTCTTAGAGCAAGGGGAAAAAATCTGTGCTGGAAAGAGCAGCTGTGGTGGCACTACAGGACGTGAGGAGTACAGTGGGGAGCATCCATCATCCACCATCATCATCATCATCATCCTTGAAACACAGTGGTACATGAGGGCTGAGTGGGAATGGATTTGGCCCATGTGTGGATGTCCAGCTTATTGGCTTGGCATCCCACAGGGCAACTCATCCCATCCCATCCCATCCCATCCCATCCCATCCCATCCCATCCCATCCCATCCCATCTCACGCTGCCATGCCATGCCATCCCATCACCATCCCATCCCAACCAAGTGGCCCAAGCTGTGGGTGACACTCACAAACCCAGAGTCATCCACCAGCCCAGACCAATCCAACCAACGGGACATCATGGTGATAAAAGCCCAGTGAGGGGCACCTGGGAGCTTCCAAGAGCTCGAGGCTGATGGGAGCAGCATCACAGGGGCTTGGTGGGTGAATTTGGGCAGCTCAGGTCTCTCAGAGCTCATTCCCCATGAGGAGGTTTCCTGTCACAAAGGCTGAGTGGCGGCCTGGCTTGGGAGGAAGAGCAGGAGGAAGCAAGAGGCTCTTGCCAAATCTCTTCCTATTGCCTCGGGTAAGCCTTTATCTTCTCAGTCAACAGCCACAGAAGAATTTACTTTCAATGGACAGCTCTTCATCTCGAACATCCCAGGTGGTCCTGTCGAGGTGCTCATTTATCTCCAATGGGACACTGGCCAAGTTCACACCTCATGGCCGGGATAGAGCATCCCACCGACCACAGCAGTCTGAAGCCATTTCCTGCTCTACCTTCCCTCTCCTTTGATCCCTTTTGAGATGCAGGTAGGGTCGGGAGGTGCTCCGGGGATGTAGAAGGAGGTGAAGGCACCAGCCATGCCCAGCCTTGCTCACCATCCCTGCGTGGAGACGTGCACCCAACGAGGTCACGAGTTGAGAAAAACCGCCTCAGCATCGGCTGGCGGAGGCGAGGGGATGGGTTTGTTCCAGGCAAGGAGACAACCAGGCCAAAGAGTTATGAGTTCTTGGCTACGGAGGGGCCCATTCCTTACGGAGAAAATTACTGGCAAGTGGCTGAAGCATTGAGTGCTGCTCCCCAGCCCTTCCCTCGCTGAGAGCGATGTGAAGGCAATTATTAGAGCTTCTGTGAGGCAAAGGGGGAGGGAGAGGAGGAGAAAGAAAGGATATAAAAAAAAAAAAAGAAAGGGAACGACCTGGAGAGCTGAAAGCTGCTGCCTGGTTGTGGGTTTTCAACAAGAGTGCTTGGCACATCTGTTTGCCTAACCCAATGCATCACACCGGCTCCGAAAGCTATAATCAGGCAATTTCAGGGTGTGGAGCCGGGCACTAAATAAGTACTGAGATAAGTGCACGCATTGTTCACACGCCAAGAGTAGAAAAGACGTGCAGACAGCGAGCCCCGTGCCGGCCCAGGGATGGGGTGAGCCCTGAAACCCCAAACCCAACCGAGCCTGGCGGTGATGGGGACACCCCAGGGCCAGGTTTGGATGTCCCATATCAAAGTGCCTGCAGGGAGAGGATGAGAACTGGGGGAAAACCCATAGATTTAGGAGCAGAGAGCATGGCTGTGCATCCCCACGACAAAAAAACCCTCTGTAAGTGTCAATGGCGTCATCGTGGAAAGGTGGTGCTTGTCACAAATAAATCACCCCTTGCCTTTTAGCTGTGATGATAATTATATGGTGTCTTAAGTATCTGTACAAACTGTCAGGGGAAATATATGGTGAGTAAAGAAACTTGGAGCTTGCTAGCAGGGAAATGTTAAGGTGTCTCAGCTTAGCTGCTACAAAGGAACCTTGTCTGGATTTATTTGGGGGTGGGAATGATGAAAGGTTGGATTCGTGTCCTTTCTTGTCCGTCAGGAGACATTTAACGCGGTTGTATAACCCTAATGGTTTTCTTTTTCTTTCTTTTCTTTTTTTTTTTTTTTTTTTCTCTTTCTCAAAAGGAAAATGAGAGATTTGGAGGTTAGGGGAACACACACGGGCCCGGGGAGGGAGGGCAGAGAGAACCCCTCTGGGCACAGCTGTATCTCAGGTGCAGCTGGGTCCCGAGGACATCTGGATCCCAAGGACATCTGGATGCAGAGCGCAGCTGGATCGTGGGCACAGCTGGATGTCGGGCACAGCTGGATGCTGGGCTCGGGATCCTTAGCACAGCTGGACCCACGCACAGCTGGACCCACGCACAGCTGGACCCATGCACAGCTGGATCCATGCACAGCCGGTTGCTGCTGCTCCCAAATGAAGGCCTCGGGGCCATCAGGGATGCTGGCACACCCCCCAACCCACCCCCCACAAAGAGCTGCACACGGCTGTGTGGGTCTGGCACCCATAGGAGAGAAATTTCCAGCTGTTGGGTCCCTCGCTGCACCCCATCCATCACCTCCCTGCACCCCACAGCACAGTGGGAAAGCAGCACGCTCTGCTTCTCCTTCAGTCAAGCCCCAGTTTTGGTTCAGCATCCTTGCACAGAGATCTAACTGAACCCAAACCGCCCCATTTTTGCCCAAAGAAAACCCCACCCAACCCCACTCTGTGCACTTCTCCCCCTCTCCCAGTTCTGGTGAATCCACACGCGAGCTGGGCTCGGTCGCAGCTCTTTCAGTTTTAGGTGCGGTCTCTTACACAAACCATAATTACCCCAACAGAACCCCCACAGGGGACACGACCGCCGTGCCAACGCCGGGTCGGCACATTGAGCTCCTCCAGCACATCCCAGCCAACTCTGTGGGCACCCCAGATTGTTGCCGTGGGGGAAACTGAGGCACGGGGCCACAGTGCGCTCAGGGCTGGCGGTGTCCCTCCTCCTCCTCCTCTTCTTCCTCCTCCTCCTCCTCACTGCACGATGCCCTGAGCGTGGGGATGCTGCAAGCTCACACACGCTGCAGTGGGGTAATCCCCGCCTGCATTGGCTCCTGTGCTGCAGATGGATCCCAAATCTTTTCTTTTTCTCTTTTTTCTTTTTTTTTTTTTTTTTTTTTTTGGGGGGGGGGGGGTGCCCTCAAGGGGGAAGGTGGGGACCTGCTGGCGTTGCTCCCCAATTGCGGTGGGTTTGCGGGGTGCTGTGTGACGGCGCGGTGTGTCCTGGTCTTCATCCCCGTCCTCAGCACTACAGGACTGCCCCAGTTTGACACTGGGATGGGACAGAGCATCCCCTGGGGATGGGGGGGCCGCGCTCTCCCCACTCCTCACGGAGCATCCCCAGCCCCACATCCCACCCCGCTTCCCTATGGGGCAGCCCGCACTTATGGGGCTGCGCCCTCAGCCAATCCCCCTCCGCCAGCTGTGCTCCTGACCAATCCCGTGCTGCCACCTGCCTCCGCTCCCAGCCAATCCCGCACATCCACTCACGTTCCCAGCCAATCCCGTGCGTCCAGCCGTGCTCCCAGCCAATCCCGTGCTGCCCCATCCCGGCCTATATAAACCCAGGAGGGGCCACGCAAACCCCACCGGTCTATTTTGGGGGAAAAAAATGGGGTTTTTTGCTAAGAGGGGGCACGCCACGCACCCCATAACCTCCCCCACGCAGACTGTGGGGCTGCCTGTATCCCACAGACCCTCTCCCCTCCATCCCTGCCTAATTAGGCCCAGCTCCACAAAGCTCGTTAGGGCCTCATTAGGCCGTTAGGGCTCTCATTAACCCCTACCCAGTGTCCTTGCTCTGCGAACACATCCCACAAAGCCGTAATTACGACAAAGCCGAGCTCCAGCTAACGAGCTCCAGCTAACGAGCTCCTCGGGCACCGGCAGCATCCCACCTTTCGCTTTATTTCATTTTCTTCTATTTTATCTTATTTTATAATCCCCTCTCTCCCCTCCCCGCTTCCTCCGCTCGTTTATTTATGGGCCTTTTATTGCGGTGGATATTTGCACGGAAGCTGTTTCCCGCTGTTCCCGCATCCTCGGGTCGGGATGCGGCGGTTTCCATGGCAACGCAGCACGATGCTGCAGAGGACCGCGCTGCCGTCAGGTGGGAGCGGGGGAAGGAACAAAGAGGGTCCGAAGGAGGGGGGGGGGAAGGACCCCCATTTCTGTGCATCTGTAGCGGTCTTGAGCGGAGGAGAAGGGAGCGGGAGGTGTTGGTGGGGTCCCAAAGGGATCAGCTTTGCTCAGTGGGAGCACTGTGGGGCGACGGAGAGGGGCGGCTGAGGGCAGACCCCAAACACAGCCCGTGTTTTAGGGATCCTTTCGATCAGATTGGCTCCTGCCGCAGTCCTCATTCGTGTCCTCGGTGCCACCCTCCGCGTTCCCCCGTAGCTCCGCCGCAGTGTTCGTGTGCCCGAGACAAAGGCTCAAGGGCACACGTGGTGCTCTTCCACCGCACCCCCCAGAAAAAGCATCCGAGGGCTCTGCAGCACCATGGGCTGACCCCCCAGCCCTGAGAAACCCCATTGCCCTCCAGATTTGCCCCCGTTTCCCTCCAGATTTGCCCCCAGTTCCCTCCAGATTTGCCCTCAGTTCCCTCCAGATTTGCCCCCAATTCCCTCCAGATTTGCTCCCACTTCCCTCCAGGTTTGCCCCGTTCCCCACCAAGGCCACCAGCTGGGGCTGTTCCTTCCCCCTCCCCCGCTGCCATAGGGAATCTGAAGGCAATTCATCCTGCAAATGAGGCCCCAAGAATGTGGGGAGAAGGGGGCAGCGCCAGCGGACCCCAACATCAGCAATGCGTGGCCGTGAAGCTTGCATCTCCCCTCCAGCACAGAACAAAGGGCAGGATGGGTCGCAGTGCAGCAAACCCCACGAGCGATGCCTTTCCCCCACATCCCGTGCCATGGGGGAGGGCAGGAGGGCACCCAGCAGCGGGGAAACGCGACCCACGGCTCTGCCCCATGGCTCAGCCCCACCGCTGCCCCCTCCGCTCGGCTCTGGGCCGTATTTCGTGCCATACTCCGTCTGTCCCTCCATTCCTTCGCTGTTTTCATTTCGATTCCTCCACCGCGCTATAAAACGGCGGTAATAGGGGCTGCAAATCACGGGCAGCGCGACGCGGCCGATGGGCTCCGTGACCCCGGCGCTGCAGCGCCGGATTTCTGCTCCTCTTAGCTGATTTTGTTTTGTTTCATCTTATCTTGTTTTCTTTTATTTGGGTTTGTTTTCATTTTATTTTATTTTATTTTATTTTATTTTATTTTATTTTATTTTATTTCATTTCATTTTTATTTTATTTTATTTTATTTTACATTTACCTTATTTCATTTTTTATATTTTTTACTATTTTTAATTTAATATTATTTTATATTATAGTATCTCATTTTATTGTATATTTTATTCTGCTTTGCTTCGTTTTGCTTTTTCTTTTAATTATTTACTTTATTTTATTTTGCTCTGTTTTTATTTATTTGTGCTCTTTCATGCCGTCTTATTCCGTCCATTATTTATTTATTTCATTCCTATTTATATAATTACTTCCTTTCTCATTTCTTTTTTTTAGTATTTCGCGTCGCTTTATTTTATTATTTCATTATTTCACTATTTTATTATTTTATATTATTTTATTATTTTATTATTATTTTATTATTTATCTAGTTCGTTTTTTTTTTTTTTGAAATTCCCACATACTTTTATTTTATTTTTTTTTATCATTTCACTTCCTTCTATTCCACCGTTTCTCCCATTCCATTTCTTTTGCGCTGAGAAACAACGACAAAAAATAAAATAAAATAAAATAAAATAAAAAGAAACGTTAATTTCTGGAGCCGATTTCCCGCACCAAAGGGAAGGAGCTGACCCCCCCCCCAAAAAAAAAACAACCCCCAAAACCCCCCAAACCCAATAAGAGAACCGAAGGCGTTAAAGGCGTTGCAGAGGAGCAGCGCTGCTGCTATGTGGGTTCCCCGCACCCACTCCGCCATATGTTCCCCCCCCCCTCCCCCCCCCGTCCCCCCTTCCCCCCCTTTTCGTTTTTGCGCCGCTTTTGTTCCGTTCCGCGATTAAAACGAGCGGAGGAAATCGGAGGGGGGGGGGGGGGGGGGGAACAAATCGGAGGGGGGGGGGGGACGCATCGGGGGCTTTTCCTCCCAGTTTCGGTGTGCGAATCCACCGCGAACATTGGGGCGCGGAGCCCACCCCGTCCCGATTGCGATGTGGGGGGGGGCGGTGGGGGGGGGGGGGGGGGAGGGATAAATCGTCCTCGGAGCGGTGAGCGCATCCTCTGCCATTTTCGCGTCCCCGCCGGAGCCGATGCGGAACCGTCGGGCGCTGCGTTCGTGCTCCTCTCCATTCATACGGTAATTAGGGAGCTCGGGATGACGGCCCCTTAATGACGGCTGCAATGTGTACCCGGCAGCTGGCGCGCTGCGGAAAACGCGGCCATGTTTCTCGGAGATGGGCGAATGGGAAAATCCTGAGCTAACAAGGAAATAAATCTCCCCAAGGCTAAACTTCGCAGCAAATGGGTTCTTGTGCGCGGAGAGGAATTTGAAATGAGTTGGGCAAATCCAGCCCGGCTGCAGCGGAGCTCAGGACCCCCAGCTCAGGACCCCCAGCTCAGGACCCCCAGCTCAGGACCCCCGGGCTCAGGACCCCCAGCTCAGGATCCCCAGCTCAGGACCCCCGGGCTCAGGACCCCGGGCTCTGCGGTGCTTTGTGCAGGGATAAATCGGGGCTGGGGGGTCCTGAGCGATGGGGTTTTGCTGTGAAGGGGTTCTGAGACCCCCACGTATGCTGTGTGGGGTGAGGAGGGGCCGATGTCACGTTGGGATCCAGGAGGGAAAGATGGGAGGGGGGTTAAAAAGAGCCGCCCCCCATGGGGCTGTGTTGGCCCTGTGTCCATCACCCCCATCTCAATGGGGGGGATCCCACATCCCCCCACCCCTCTCCTTTGAAGGCCAACCTCACTCCATAGACGATGTGATGCCCTGGGGGGCATTTTCCCAAGCAGCAGCCTGCCCCCCCCCCTGCCCCGGTCCCCCTTCCCCTCTGGGGAGCATCTTCTTCACTTTACTCTTTCAGCATCCCACAGAATGATGACAATGGGCGCTGCAAATCGAGGGCTGAAGTTGGGGGTGCCCCATGGATCCTCCAGCCCCGGTTTCCCTCCTGGTGTCCCCTTGGAGAGGGAAGAGAAGGAGCGAAGTCATTCCAGCAGTGACGCACAGTGGGGTTCGGTGCATGGGACGCGGTGCACTGAGGTCTGGGTGATCTCAGAGGTCTTTTCCAACCCGAAGCACCCCGCAAAGCTCTGAGCGGCCGTGGTCGTGGGCTTTGGGTGACCTCAGTGCTCTTCTCCCACCGGAATGACTCTGACTGAGGGACTGCACCCCAACGCAGCACACCCACCCTATACAGAGAGCCCCGAATCGCCCCCATTCCCCGGACCCCTCGAGGACCAACACTGGGGCCTCCAGATGCCCCTCGTGCACCGCACGGTGCTCAGCCCGGGGTTGGGAGCAGGATGAGACCCTCAGCCACGAATTCCAGCCGTGGCCACGTGCTGCCTCTCGCCGATGATTTGCGGCCCTGCTCGTTGCGCGCCTCCTCCCAACGGCTCCGTCTGACCCGGCTCAAGTTCTCCCCAGCACTAATTGATTTCTGCTTCCTGCCAGCTCCCTTCCAGCCCCCCCGCCAGCCCCCAGCCCTCGGGAACCCGCAGACAAAGCCTCCTGGCTCTCAGTTTCCTGCACTCAACCTCCGACCATCTGATCAAGTGTCTGAAAAAATCTGTGAATTCCTCGATCTTTTTTCAATGTATTCCCCCCCCCCCCCCCCCTCCCTTCCCCTTTTCTCAGGGATCTCGGGGGAAGTTCCCAGAGCCCTCTCCCCATCGCTCGCGGCCATCTGCTCTGACCCACGGAGGGAAGAATCCCCCCCCCTCCCTCCCCAGCTCCCCTTCAGGAGCTGATCCGCCCCTCTCGGGTCGCACACGGCTGTTCCGAGGGACGTGGGAAACGTCCCCGCGCACAGGGAGACCTCAAAGCCAACGCCGGTGAAGGATCAGCGTGTTCCCATCGCAGCCCCCGGCCGTTATCAGCCCGTAAATGTGAATCCTACACACAACCTCTCGACGCTGTCCCTCCACCCCTCCTCACGCCGTAATGTCAAACATGGGATGGGGGATTTGGCAGAGCGGCTTCAGCCCCATAACTGTCCCCAGATCGCACCCCGAGTGATGGCCCTCAGCTCAGTGCCTCTCCCCTGCGTGGATTCTCTGCTGGCTTGTAGGGCTGTGCTCCATCCACGGGTTTCCTTCGGTGGGGAAGGTCGTGTACGCAGAGAGGGGGCAGCAAAGGGGCGTTTCCCCCCCAGATAGATGCCAGGTGACAAAGCCAATGCCCAGTGAGCTCCACGCTGCGCTCCCTGCCAGCATCTCCCGTCACCAAGCTCAGAATCAGCTCCCAGGAGCTCCCAGCGCCCTACACCCCCAAACCACTCCACGTTCTTTGGGCACAAGGCCTCTCCCAGAGCATCACTCCACGTTCTTTGGGCACAAGGCCTCTCCCAGAGCATCACTCCACGCTCCGGGTCAGCATTTGGGATCTGGAGCCCCCCACCATGGACCCACGGCCACCCCAAAGCGCATCCATCCCCCTCCCATCCCGACCCGACTGCTGCCCACCCAGCGGCGGTTGGCACGATGTGCTCCCCTTTGTCCGCCCATTTCAGCTCTGGTCCCCTCGTGGTGAATCATATCCCACTTTTTCCATCTGGGGTGAGATTTACGAGGCTCAGATCGAGGACTGATTCCGACGGTCGATGCCGGAATGTGATATTTTCCTAAACGTCCCCGTAGTGCCATGAAATCCAGTTATAAAGAAAACAAGGACATGTTTTAACAATAAAACCAATGTGCATGATCTAATTAAATGGCATAATAAAATTAGGAAATAAATGCACAAAGCATGAAAATCTGTTCCTCGAAAAGTGAATCAAATCGGCTCCTAAAATGGGCGCTCATTCCTCGCGTTGGAAGCCCGGCTCCTCGGCCCGGCTCCGGGTTTTGGGGCGGTTTGGCTCCGAGGGCCGTTTTTCTCCCGCATTGAGGGGGGAAAGGGAAAGGAGATGTTTGCAGATGGACATGTTCACCTGCTGGAAAACCCATCCCCCGCGCCGGGTTCATAAATACATCACCGCGGAGCCCCACGCTGGGCGGACATCGCGCTTCGGGGACTCAGAGAGCAGTGCGGAGCCCATGGAGCACAGACACGCGTGGAACCTCTGCGTCCTCCGGTCCCGAGCCCCAAAGGGATCGGCAGCGCCCGCGTCCGCTGCGACATTTTCTGCTCTCACTGTTATTTCATCTTCATTTTTATTTCTTTCTTTATTTATTTCCTTCCCCCCCCCCTCGATTTTATTCGTTTTATTTTTTATTTTTTTCTCTATTTTTTTCTTTTTTTATTTCTCCTTTTTTTTCTCTTTGCCTTTTTTCTTTTTCCTTTTTCTCTTTCATTCTGTCTTTTTTTTCCTTTCTATCTTTCTCATTTATTTTCCCATTTTCCCACCATTTTTTATTGTTTCTCTTTTTTCTCTTTCTCTTTCCTTCTCTTTATTTTTTCTATTCTTTTATTTTTCTCATCTATTTTTCTCTTTTCATTTTTATTTTCTCCTTTCTCTTTTTATGTGTTTTTCTTTTTTCTCTTTTTATATATTTTTCTTTTTTCCCCTTTTTCTTTTTTTCCCCTCTTTTTCCTTTTTCTTCTTTTCCTTTTCCCATTTTTCCCTTTTCATCTTCCTTTTCCCCCCTTATTTATTTTTTTCTCTTTCTCTTCCCCCCGCTTTTTTCCTCATTTATTTTCTCTCAAATTAATATTTCTCCTTTCTTCTTTCTTAATCTTTTCTACTCCCCCCCCACCCTTTTTTATTCCCATCCCCTCTCCTTTATTCATTCATTCCCTTTCTCTTCCCACATCTATTTTTTCCTCTTTTAAGATCCCTTATCCTTTTAAGATACTTCTTTTCCAGATCCCCACACCTTTCCTGCATGGAGCCCCGCAGCGCTCCGTGATGCGAACCCACAGCCCACAGTCACACACCCAACCATCCCATCACTGCTGGGGTGCTGAGCCCTCCGGTGCCCCCAACCTCTTCCCCCACTCTCCCAGCAGAAGATTCCCTTTCTCGCTCCCGTTGGCAGCGCTGTCAGCCCCCGCTCGGGGCCATCCATCAGCGCCTTGGCGCGCTCTCCCTCACAGTGTCTGTGTCATCTTGCATACCCCTGTGGTGTTAAATAATTAAAGCGTAGCACGTTGTAAAGAGAGAAAAAATAGCGCTCTGTCTTACAGCTGCAGAATAAAATCGTTTGGCACTGATGCCGGGATCGGATATCTCCTGGCAGGCGGCGGTGCCGGTGTTTCTGAGCCAGAGCCGCGCGTGGGGCCGTGGGGTTTTGCTCAGCCCCGAGCTCGGGCTGCGGGATTTTTCTCCCTCGTTGGAAGGAGAAGCGGTGCAGCTCTGCCCCAGTGTCAGGGAGGGGGGTGGAAAAACACGACTGGGAAATAACGGTCACCCAACATCGGTCGACAAAGAGCTCGGTGTGGGAACATGCAGCAGTGGGGGATGCTCCCCCCATCAGCATTGTGGGGTCCATATTTATGGCCAAGGTGCTGCACAAACGCCCCACCTGGGATCTCCAAGCACCTCCAACCCTTGGCCTCACCCAAACAAAATGGAGCAGGGGGACGAAAATGGGTGACCCCCCAAAAATTGTTTGGAGGTCGGCAGTTTTCCTGGCAGTTTTACCCGCTAAAAAACTTTCTGATTTATTCTCAGCCCCCGTTTTTCACGCTTAAGGGCATGACACACATTATCATTCACCACCTTCGTTTACATGTAGCAAACATAGGTCAATTTATTTCTAAATCCCCTTTTTTATGGCTCTATTGAACTATTTGCCACATTATTTATACGTTAATGCGATGAATCCCTCTGGATATCACGCTGTCTAATAAATAACGCGACAAATCATTAAGCAGGGTGATAAAATCAAGCCATTTAAAAATACATCAACCTGTGTTGCTTTCGTGTAAAATAAGCTCCGGGGGCCCATCAGGGAGAGGAGGAAGGAGAGATGCACATACACATGTGCGCACACGCACACACAAAAAAGGGAGAACCGTCCCCTTTTACCCAATCTCCTGGAAAACGAAGAGCGGCTCGCTTAGGGGTCGGTGGTTTGGGTGGCTGCTTTTTGGAAGGGGAAAGATAGGAGGAGAAGGGGAATTTGGGGATGATGTTTGGAGGAGGAGGAGTGTTGTGTTCATCACTCACTGGAGGGGCTGTGGTGGGGGTCGAGTGGTGGGTGGGTTGGCTGCTGTGTCACTTACAGCACCCAAAGTGCACCCAGGGGTGAGGGAGGGGATGGGGACAGCAGGGGCACTGCTGGAGGAGAACCCTTCCTCCCCTTTTTGCCTTGACTTTCTCACCCATCTCTGGGTGGCACCGCACAGAGTTCGAAGGCTTCATCTTCCCCATCAGACGCCCACTGGCTCCACTGGGATCCCAAATTTGTGCCACTGGGATCCCAAACTGGTGCCACTGGGATCCCAAATCAGTGCCATTGGGATCCCAAATCATCTCTGGATCTCAAATTGGCTCAAACTGAATTCTACATCAGCTCCATTGGGACCCCAAATAGATTCCAACTGGGCCCTAAGCCAGCTCCATTGGGACTTCGGATTACCTCTGTCTGAATCCCAAATCGTCTTCATTCGAGTCCTCAGTCTGCTCCATTGGGGTCCCAGATCTGCTCCGTTGGGGTCCCAGAGCAGCCCCCTCTGCACCCCCAAGCCATCTCACCCAAAGCCAAAGGAGAAAACCCGCAGAACTCGCCCGCTCACCGCTCCGGAGCCATTGCTTGCCTCTGGCACTTACAAATGATGTAATCCACTTTATTTGTGTGACAACAAAACGGTTATTATAGTAATAAGTATAATTAGCACAAGACAATTACCATAATAATACATTTCCCTTGTTCCAGAGGTACTTTTAAAAAACAGGTTTATTTAAGATTTTGGTAGAAAGGAATAAAAATTGCTTAGCGAGGCACAGCTATAAAGCATCTCGTTGTGCTGATGCACGGCGAACCGAGAGCGGCCCCGGCCCGAGGCGAGCGCGTCCTCGGAGGTCGTTGAGTTCCTCTTGGTACAGACTGCAGGAAATCTAATTCCGTCCCAAAGATCTCCTGCAAACGGGGAACGTGTGGGGAGTGGTGGAATCTCCAATTGGGTGCCTCAAGTTTCTCCATGGGGTTGCAAAAAAAGGTCGTCTTGGTGTCAGCCATAGAGTTGAGTTTCCTCACCCCAAACCCTCTGATTTCTTTGGGGTTTGTTGGAAGAGGCGATAAGGGATGGGGCCACCGGTGGCAAGTGGATTGCATCAGCTACTACTCAGCTTTTTTGGGTTAAATCACACCCCCATGGGAGCAGGGAAGTGTGGGGCTGGAGGTGCCCCGGGGCTGGGAGGGAGAGCGTGACGCGGAGGGGTCAGGGTCTGTAGGCAGCATTTAAACCCACAGAGGTTAAAAATAGTCCCATGGGGTGGGGGCCCCGAGGAGATGCGCTGCCACCACATCCCCAGCAGTGACGGGACACGCTCAGCTCCAGCATCACCTTCATTGGACAGCAGAATTGGACCACATCTGAGAAGAACAGAAGTGGGGAATCTGTCAGAGCGGTTTCATCCCTGATCACCATCCCCAGATCCCGCAATGCCCCTCAGCGCAGTGCCTCTCCCCAGTGTGAATTCTCTGCTGGCTCGTAGGGCTGTGCTCCAGCTGCAGATTTCCTTAGGTAGGGAAGGTCATGGACACAGAGATGGGGCCACAGTTGGGATTTGGGTGGAGGCAGCCACGGTGCAGATGCCCATCACTGACCAGCTGCCATCCCAAGAGCTCAGTCCCACCTTTCCCCCCTCTGCCCCAACCATTGTCCACCCAGCAGCAGCCAATGGTTGACACAGCCCCACACTCTGCTTTGCCTGCTGAGTTCTGCAGGAACACAGGTGAAGGCAATGCACCTGTGTGACCTGAAGGGGTGGAGTCTGGCTCCACCTCTCCCAGACCCCATTTAAGGGCTGACTGACCATGGGAAAGGATCTCTTTCTGGAGATTTCTCCTTTGGAGTTTCCTTCTGTGAGCCTGGGTTGCAGGTGAGCACTTTCATTGTCTCTTTCCATCGCAATAATCTTTCTAACTCTACCATCTGTATAACATCTCAGCTGCAGTGCTATCTGGCATTGTTCATTCTGTGAACCACGGACCTCTCCACATATCCCAGGGATGGGATCTGCAGAACACCTCCCCTCGCTCCTCTCCTTTCCATGCTCTCTGACACGGGCACATTTTCTCCTCCCAGCATCGCCCGCTGCCCCGTCCCACCAACACGATCCTGCCCGCGGTATTTTTAAAAGGCTCTTTGAAAATTCACGTTAGGACCACTGTTCCCACAGCCTTATTGTTTGCAGATGCAACGGGCGCGCCGCCGGCAGCCGGCAGCCGGAGTTAATACGATGCAAATGCGATGAATCCACCGCAGCTGAACTCCCGACGTCCCCGCGCGGCTGCGCCCTTCATTTCTCGACAATGGGTCTTTGGAAAGACACCAGAACATCTCCTGTGAAGGATTTGCTCCTCTTAAGTCTGGTTCAGCTGAAAGTTTATTAGTGGAAAGGGGGTAATGAAAATAACGTGAGCTGGCATCGTAAACACGCACACTCAGCCGGCGGAGCTGAGAGCAGTTTGGAACAAGCCGTGTAAGCACCACGGTGTCGTATTCCTTCCATCCTCCCAGCCAGCCAAATGCCAATAATTAGCCATAAATAATACCTAGGCTCCTCGCAGCAGGTTGATCCACTATAAACATGAGCCGAGCTGGGGAAATAACCCTGCGATGGAAAACAGCCTGGTAGCCAAGAGAGAAGGTTTGTGCAGATGGAGATGCTGCCAGGTTTGGAGCCGTTTATCCGTGCGGCTCCTTGGCTCATTCTGCAGCTCCTTGGCCACCATGGCCTCGGTGTGGGGTCGGGGTGCTCCGAGCCAGCTGTCCTTTCCCCAAATCCCATCAGCGTGGTTGGCTGTGGCCGTGATGTTCAGGATGGTGGGAAGTGGGGAGTGGCAGCCCCTGCCATACAGAGAAAAGCTTGGACAGAATGGTGGGGGGGGCACCTATTTTCAGCCCCAATTCCAGCGCAGGATGAATCCCAGGACACATCAAGGCTCTCTTTGGGTCTACAGCCCCCATTGTTACCATCGATGCGGAAGGGAAGGGAGAGGAGAGCCTGCCAATGCAGAGGTGTAGTTCTTGGGGCCACGGTCGGTGGGGGGGGGGGGGGGGGGCTGAGGTTGGAGTTGATGGTCTGGGAGGACCTTTCCAACCTTAATGTCTCTTATGATCTGAGGTTCTGTGCAGCTTTCCTCACAGTGAGGACGACAGTGGTGGAGATGATAGCGATGGTGATACTCAGCAGATGACCCACGACCAGTCCCCATCCTGTCCCCTCATCTACCACCACATCACACGGGGTCAGGTCACACCCCCCTCCCGTCTGCAGGAGCTGCCAAAGCCTGGGCTAAACGGAGGGCCAAATTCCCACCCCGGCCCTCCCAGCTGTGATTTATAAAGCTGCTGCTTTCATTAGAGCCGAGCAGGAGAGTGAGGAGGGCTCGCGCACGCTGGGAGAGGCGAAGCGGAGCGGAGTGTCTGGTTTGAAGGCAGCGCCGTGTCCGTAACGCTGTGCAGATGTTTCACTGAAGCAATTTAGTCATCAGCTGCTTTCATTTTCCTAATGTGTTTTTCTTTTTTTCCCCTCTTCCCCTCCCATATGCTTGAAGCACTTTTTCCCCTTTTTTTTCCACACTGCATCCTTTCCCCCCCCCTTTCCCCCCAGGCTCTCTCCCTTCTGAGGCACAACCCCACTATACCCCCAAAAAGCCGACGTCTGCCCTGCCCAGGGTGGGCTCATTCAGAGAGAAATGCTCAGCAGAAAACCACCATGGGGGGGAGCGACGGATCAATGTCCCCACAGCACAGAGCAAACGTTCCCCTACTGACACACGGGGCTGGAGATGGGGACAGGAGTGTGGTGTGGGGCAGGGCGATGCAGACCCCGAGCAATGCCACCACCTGTAGGGGTGGGAAGGGGCTGGGACTGCCCTCGTCCAAAGAAATCACCGTGTCCCAGCGTGCCAAGATTGCGAAGAAAAGTCGACTTCAGCCCTGGCATAATTCCTCTTTGTCACTCGCGGCAAGGAGCCGCATTCCAGTGGCACTCAGCCCCGGCCAACGCTCCAAAAATATCACTTTCACCACGAGTTCTGCTTTGCACATTCCTCTCCCAGGGGTTGAATCGCTCCCCATCCCCATCAGCCCAGCACGGCTGAGGAACGTGGACGGATCCTGGCTCTGTGGATGGGGCGTTCACAGAACAGCTCCATGTTTCTTACAGTTATCAGTGCTGTGTGTGTGTGTCACGCAACAGCTCCAGAGATGGAGACAAATGCCAAATGGACAAGACAGCACCGGCCCTCGTGGGAAGCTCCGCCATGGAGGGATGCTCAACGCATTGTAGACATCAGAGAATCCACACTGCTGCCCATTCATTCCCCGCAGTCCCTCACTGCGAGCACAGGGGACAGCTCGTGCACTTCGGGTCCTTCCTCCCGCCCTAGCTGCGTTTTTTTGGATCCCGTTGCCCAATCTCCTCCACACCGGCCCCAAATCCCAGCTCTCTTACACAAACTGCATACCTCGAGGATGACACCGCCGCCAATTAGGGATCATGTGCTCGCAATTAAGCGCGTCGGTGTCGTTGCGAAATAAAATGAAGCTAAAATATCAAGTGGAGCCCATTATATCGGCTAATTGGCTGGCGGCATGGAGAGGGTGTTAAAATGGGTCTTTTAACTGCGTGTTAATCTCCCCGCAGACAAACTGTTTGTTTTCACATTTTTACGACCCTCCCTCCCACACACGTTGTATATTTTGACCCGGATGATGGACAGAGTTATGGGAGAGAACTGTAAAAAGTAATTACAAATTATGAAAAACATATATAGCCCTTTCAGCCCGGTGGATGCGGCGGCGCGGCCGACGTCTTGTGGAGATTTAATGCTCCTGGGCTTTATTATCTCCATCCAACCATCCATCCTTATAAAGTGAGCGCGAGGTGGTATGCAGCGGGAACAGCCCCGTGCAGCCCCGTGGTTGTGATACGGATCCGGCCTTGATCAGCCGCTCCTCCAAGGTCAAGGTGCTCGGGGCCGGGCCTGAACCTCATCAATTTAATGAGGGGAGGGAACGCGGGGGCACGGGGTGAGCACACAGCCGCATCGGGGTCCCCACCCGGTTGGGTCGGCACCGAACGTGTGGTGCAACCGTGGGTGCGTGGGGCAACATCTCATGCTCAGCACAACGCGTGTGCAACGGCCTCAAGCCTCAGCATGTCCGCGTCCCGCTGTGCCCAGAGCGACGTGCGCCTTTGGGGGCAGCAGGGTTGCACCCACATCTCAGCCGACCGAAAAATAACCCACGGGGAAACCCCAGTGGTGGGGCAGCCCCATGGTGGTGGAGCTGTTCAGTGGGGTGAAGGCACCGCGCTCCCCCATCCCTACGCTCACGAGGCTGGATGCTGGCGAGGAGCTGATGGCAAAATGAGAACCATCAGGTTGGAGAGGCTCCAGCTCCTCGACACGGTGACTGCTCACACGTCTCCGTGCCAGATGAGCTCCGGCCAAGAGACGAGGGCCAGTTCCCCCAGGGAAGTGGGGGGGGGGGACACCAAAAGAGCTCCGTGCGTGGGGTTTTGCAGCTCGCTTCCAAAAAGGTCCTGCAGGAGGAGGTGCTCCCTGTCCACTGCCATGTGCAGGTGGGCTGGAAACCGTCCCCAAACGGGGGCCAATGTGGGATCAGTGGGGACGTCTGTTCTGTGTTTGGGGCACAAGGGTGGTGTCCAAGCCCAGGATCATAACACCATAGGACTGTAGAAGCATAGAATCGCGGTGCTGGGGGACTCACAACCCATTGTTGGCATCTCCATCCTTGAGGTCTTCCAGTCTTGGCCATCTCCAACAGCCCAACGTTGGCTGCGGTTCCTCTCGGATCCCATCCGGACAATGCAGCTGCTCCCTGCATCCAGCTGGGACCACAGAGCCCCTCCAGAGCCCCACACGTCTCCCAGTTGGCACCAGAGCTGTCCTTCTCACGCAGCCACAGTGAATGCTGTCCATCCGAGGTCCCTCGGCCAAACCCAGAACCACTCTGGGGAATCTGAACTCACTTTCTCCCCTCCAGATTAATTACCACGAGATTTTAACACTGATTTGCAGCACCCAGGCCCTGGATCCGGGTATTTCCACGTCGAGTCCAACCTGCTCCCTGTTGGGTTAGCAGCCATTGGGTGCTGGTGGATCAACCCACCTTGCAGTGAGGCATTCCCATAAGGAAACCTGTCCACAGCATCGCCGGCGATGGAAGGGGATGTGGGAGGTGTTCCTTGAGACAGAGGCGATGTTTGGAGGCAGAGCCACCTTTGGGGTTTGCAGGAGTGACATTCAGGCCCGGCTGAAGTCGCTTTGGGTTGGGTGCAGTGTGGGCATTCCTGGGCAGAGAGCTCTCCCCACCTCCTCAGCCTTTGTTTGGAGAGATGTCCCCAAGGTGCAGCGCCCGAAGGAGTGGGGCTGGGAGGGAAATTGAGGCCCACATCTTCCACATTGCACACAACCACAACTGCAAGGTCCCACCAGGTGAGTTCACCACAACCGTGAGCCCATGTGGGCTGCTGAGGTGTTCCAGGACTCCGATTCCCCTTTGGCAACGTCCCCTCGCTTTCCCGTGGCTGGAAAACCTCACAAAATCATCTTCATTTTGTGAGTTTTATTGCACTATAAAAAGGTGTGGACCTTCCATTCCGGCCAGGGAGAAAAAGATAAATAACACATCCCCATAAATCACGCTGAAATTAATGGAGAGAGCTGAAGATAAAGCAAATAAGGGCACGTGGTGGAGCAGCAGCACTGCGGCGGAGCGGCTGTGTCCTTCAGGGAATGGCGGTGGGACCCTGGAGGAGGAGGTGGGATCCTGGAGGTGGTGGTGGGATCCTGGAGGAGGAGGTGGGATCCTGGAGGTGGTGGTGGGATCCTGGAGGTGGTGGGATGCCACTGATGTGGGAACACTGATGGCAATGCAACTCTGTTGGTGTCGGGATCCCACTGGCAGTGGGACCCTGTTGGTTTAGGGTCCTGTTGGTATGGGATCCGGTTGCTATAGGGTCCTGTTGGTGTAGGATGCTGTTGGTGTTCCATCAGCAATGAGATGCCATCCATCGTTTCCTGGGCACCGTCTGCTGCGTGCCTCAGTTTCCCTTCCCCATCTCCACCTGTGTCGGATGCTCCCAGGGCTCTCTCTGCTCCTCCAAGGCCGCTTCCTCTCCCCTCTCCCACTCCAAAACTGCTCTCAGCACCCACAGCCACACAGCCCCAACCATCAGCACATCCCAAACGCCTTCGGGCTCCTCCGAAGCGCCGGATCCGACTCCCGGAGCAGATCCTCACCGCTCTCCCGGCTGCTCTGCCCGCTGAGCCGCACTCCCACATGTGCTGAAAGATTTATCCCTGGGTAGTTGGCTGAGTTTCTAACGAGAGCCGAGACGGATGCTCCGCTCGCCAGTTAATAGGCTGGGTCTTGGATTAGTCACACTCCCTGGCATCAGCGCGCTGATTTTCTTTTTATTGCACATTATAACTCACGCTCGGGGAGGAGAGATAAAGAGAGAGGACTCCGGTGGCACCGGGAGATAACGGCCGCGGCTCTGCCAGGAGGGGTCTGAGCCCCAACCCGGGGACCCTCGTGGGGTGTGGGAGATGGGGAGAAGAAGAAGGGGGGCAGAGCTGGGGGGCCGGGCTGCAGACCACCACCGGAGGTCTTTTGGGGGTCTGTTTGGTGCCTCCGCCACCCAGGGAGGAAGGAGCCCGCACCGCAGCTCCTCCCACCGAGAAAGGGGTCACAGGTTGGCACATTGAGGAGGGGGGGATCGCCCCTCCTGCCCTGAGAACAGCGGGATCGTAGGGCCGGGACACGCCCGCCCCCAAACCGATGGGGGCACGGGGACTCCGCTCCCCGGGTGAGGGGTGCGGGGCCGGAGGAGCGGCGGCAGCAGCGCGGAGCTCCGTGCTATCTCCCCATCTAGTGACCGCAGCACGCATAGCAAGGAGCTGCTGGTTGGGTCCGTTCCAAATTCTGCATCCCAACGCGGGACGGGGGGAGAGAGCTCCAGGACCCCCCCCCCCCCCCCCCCCCCAGTAAAAACCCGACTGCTGAGCGCTTGGGTGTGCCCACAGCGCGATGTCACCCAAAGCTGTGCAGTGGGCGGCCAAATCCCCACCATGATTTTGGGGGCACATGGGGGTCCCCATCGGCGGTGGCCCCGAGCACGGGGCAGCTCCAACCGCAGCGCCGTTAGGGATTCCCCTCCGCTTTCCCCACTCAGCGGCCGCCTCTGATTTATGGCCCGACCCTCACCCGGACCCAAACCCGAGGGGACCTCGGATTTGTTTTCGCGTTGCGTTGTGCACGCCTCTTTTTCCTTTTTTCCTTTTTTTCTTTTTATTTTTGGGATTATAAAGATGGAGTGGAAACAGCGCTGCTTCGCTGCGACTTCTGGGGCTCTGATTCGGGGCACTGTGTCCCATCATTCCGCTCTGATTTTGGGCACTGTGTCCCATCACTGTGCTCCGATTTTGGGCACTGTTTCCCATCACTCCGCTGTGATCTCGGGGGCTGCAGAGGGCACAGCCGGGCTGGGGGTGCAGTGACCCCGATTTGAGGCTCCTCCGCCCCGATTTCTTCCCTTCTGGGGGGGACGTGGGGATGGAGGCCGAGTTCTCCCTCCGTCTCCATACATCCAGACCCT